>BOPN01001562.1:237288-239788 GCA_017312705.2 Penaeus japonicus
GGAGTTATTTTTTTTTCTGAGTGTTGTATATTTAGAGGATTTCGGATTTTATTACCGTTTCGTTCACGTAGAGGTAGGATGTGACTCGCTTTTGAGGCGGATGAGCGATCGAAATAAAATCAAGGGACGAAGAACGGCCCTTCGGATCGTAAATACGGACCCACGGCACGGTACCAGTCACACCGTCGAAGCGCGAACTTCCGTTTTTATCTTTGCCCGTTAACCCCTCGGCGTTTCACAGCGGTCGAGTATTCCAACAACGTGCGCCTTTACCCCGACCACTCACCGCCAAGCAAGGTCCCAAGAATCCAAAACACTTGAACTCCACTTTCTCAGCCAGCCCCCTCCTCCTCCTCCTCCTCCTCCTTCTCCCTCCCTCCCTCCCTCCCTCCCTCCCTCCCTCCCTCCCTCCCTCCCTCCCTCCCTCCCTCCCTCCCTCCCCCCCTCCCTCCCTCCCTCCCTCCCTCCCTCCCTCCCTCCCTCCCTCCCTCCCTTCCTCCCTTCCTCCCTTCCTCCCTCCCTTCCTCCCCTTCCCCTCCCCCTTCGCAGTACTTTCACACCGCGGAAGATTAGTCACCGTATCCCTTCTCTCTCTCCGCGTGCCCTGAACTGTGGCATCGCAAGGGCCAAAGCGGAGGTGCCACGCGAGGTTATTACCCATCCAGGACGACCCGCCATTAGTGTCGGCCCGTGATGTATGGACGAGCGAACTCTTCCCCCATACGGACTTTCCCCCCTCGAGCCGTTTTGCATAAGATTCAATCCTTCATCCATGGTGCCTTGTAGGGTCTCGTAGCACACACTTGGTATTCTCTTGTTTAGTGTTGGAATAATTGGATGCTGTAAAGTGTCTGTGTTAAATGTAATTTGTTCATGTAAAAGGCGGAGCAGTCTATAACACTCAAAGACGAATCTCCAACGATTTTCTCGGCGGACAGAGTAAAAAAATGCCTCGTGTTTACCTTGGCGTTGCTAAAACAATTTGGGTTTGCCATAATTTTCAGCTTTTCAACAGCGCGCCCGACGTAAACACGTCTAGCGGGCCATAAACTTTTCTTCACGCTGTGTTTACTGGTTGCCTTTTGAGTGCTTTTACAGTCCCTCTTTAGGGGTACTTTTGCTTAAACTTTTACTCTTTACTTGAGGTTGGATTTTGATGGTTTATATTGGCTTTAAAGGTGTTATGTTAGTTATCTTTTTGGTAATAAGCATATGCTTAATCATCCACCCTTATACGCACACGCAGTCACACGCACACGCACACGCACACGCACACGCACACGCACACGCACACGCACACGCACACGCACGTACACACACACGACACACACACGACACACACACGACACACACACACACACACACACACACACACACACACACACACACACACACACACACACACACACACACACACACACACACACACACACACACACACACACACACACACACACACACACACACACACACACACACACACACACACACACACGCACACACGCACACAGTGAAACAAAACAAAAAAAAGTAGTTCAGAAACCGATTCATCGGTCAAGATACTTTTACTTTAGTTACTCCAAAAAGAACAAACAGAAAATAGAAGCGTAACTGATTGTAGAAAACGGACTATGATAGACCGGTAACTTGAGAAAAAATATATGAACTTACATAAATTTCATTTATTGCGTTGATTGATCCTTATCACTATACGTTATATATGACATTTGATTAAATTGTTAGCAAAGTTACGAATACATAAAGTAAATTTAGACAGGAGAATGTTTTTACATACGTATAATTCCTAATGACAATATATCTAATATAAGATATTCTTCCTCAGGTTGGACTCAGTATGTAGAGCAGACAGCGGCTTGTATAGTGAAGACAGTGAGCGAGATGACGACATGAAGACCCCAGACCGATCTACAGACCACATATCTGGTAAGATAATGTAGCTTTGGAGAAGGGGACCGCTACCGTCCACCTTACAAGTTTTTAGTATTTGGATCTCACTTGAAATCACGACGAAAATACGAAGATTTCTATGATGCGAAGATTGACTTACTACCGTCATTTTTCTATAATACGAATATTGACTCATTTTCGTCATTTTTTCCAGCTTCGGACGACGACCTGTGGTCTCCGAGGGGCGCGCGGGACCCCATCAAGGAGCACTTCGGGAAAGACGCCAGCAGGATTAGGAGGAGGAACGACTCGAACTCCTCCTCGAGCCCGAAGTCCCCGGCGAGTCCTCGGTCGGAGTCGGACCTCCTGACGCCCTCCCTGGGGTCGCCGACGCTCATGATCACGGAAGAGGAAGAGGAGGAGGAGTCCTCGTGGGCGCGTCACGAGGTCCCGGCCAAGAAGGGCGGCGCCTTGACTGCCACCTCGACCGCGATCATCGAAGGACTGGAGAAGGAGGTGCAGTGGATCCAGGAGTCCCTCGACGCCGCAGAGAAGGAGTGGGATGAGGTGAGCGGAGGGAGGCCCTTGGACG
>BOPN01001562.1:247288-257288 GCA_017312705.2 Penaeus japonicus
GAGGTTCCTGCAATTTCCGCCGTGTTCAACATCTGCCTCGAACGCTGTTCATCCTGAGCTTTTCCAGGTGACGTCTGTGCGGTATGAGAGCCACGAGCAGAACTGTGTATTTATTTGGTTCTCATTCGCTGTTCAGACGGTGTTCTTCGTCGATTTTTTTTATATACGTGACTCTTATATCAAGAAAATGTGGTTTATTTAACATTTTGATAATAAGAAAGATAGAAATTCAGCTTAGGATTTATGTAACAATCTGTCACGTCTCGGAGGGTAAGGGGTAAGGGGTGGGGGTGTGGGGGCAGGTATAAACACTCCGAGTCTCTTTCACAGCATTTTATTTCTAAGAATATGAAACAAATACGAACCGCCTCCTCCCCCCCCCCCCACACACACAAGTTAACGAACCATCCTTAATCCCGAACATGACGTAAGAGAACCATCATTTTCAGAGAGGTGCTGGCGCATCGGTCGTAAGCATATGCCACAGTAATTAGTTAGCTGCCATCTCCTTCCTGTTACAATTAAACAAAGTCGGAGTTCACGCGGCTGCTGATGACACGCTCATTACTTGCGGAGGGAGGAGGGTCATAGAAGCGACCTCTGGAAGCCGCAGTCTCTCTGGCTCCGGCCGAGTCCTTTTTTTCTTCAGAGCGCAGTCGCCGCCGCTCGGAGGAGGAGGAGGAGCTGCTGGCGGAGGACTTTTGTCGCTTTAGAGGGGAATGGGATTATCTCTTCGATGGAAGATGGTTTCTATTTATCACAGACACACACACACACACACACACACACACACACACACATATATATATATATATATATATATATATATGTGTGTGTGTGTGTGTGTGTGTGTGTGTGTGTGTGTGTGTAGACATATATATAAACACGTATACACATATAAAACCCAAAAGAAACATACAAGACCCAAAGAGCAAGTACCACATATATATAACCTAAGGAACATTAAGGAGCGCCAGCGAGGCCTACGGAAAGTTCGTGAGTGTCACTAACTTGGGGCTCTCGGGTGCGTGCGACACCCTGCCATCCATTTTCCGATCAAAGAGCGAAATTCATCGTCTAAACTTTGATATTCCCTGAATCTTAGGCTGCATTAGACGCTCCTCTCTCTCTCTCTCTTTCTCTCTCTCTCTCTCTCTCTCTACCTCTCTCTCTCTCTCACAGCAGCTTAACTATATCGCAATACACTCAGAGGAAGCAACACCTCCGAGAGAACGCCAGTACACTTACCTAGAACACTTAGATACTTCCTGAGAGCACTTTTATACTAAATATACTTACCTAGAACACCGATGTACTTACTTATTGGTTTTGCGACTACTTTTGCTATTGCTGCTGCTATTCCTAATACTAATACTTATAAAAATGCAATTCTGTTAGTACCTTTACTACTATTAATGCTACTACTTTATTGTTATTGCTATTGCAACTACAACAATTACTACTTCTACTAGTACTACTACTACTACTACTACTTTTACTAATAGTGTTATTTCTATTACTACAGTGATTGCATCTACTGGTATTACTCCCATTAATACTACTGATAGCCTATTACTACTACTAATGCTACTATCATTTCTATTGCTTTCTCTGCTACTACTTCCGCTAGCAGTAATAGCAGTAGCAGCTCTACTACTAATAGTACTTTCCTGATTTTACAAAAGTGCCAAAGACCTCCGTAATTTCGGAAAAGTGTACTACTTCTTGGGACGATTTGCAATCTTCAACAATTTGCAATTTTCAACAGCTGGCGTTCCATCAGAAGTGAAGAAACAAATCACATGATGGTGTGTTCCCCTTGCATTAATGATGTCAACTTCGATATGAGGATAATTTGCTCTTCAAACTAATTGTCAGAGACTTTATTTTGGCGTCTGTAAAGGGTTAACTGACTGATTAATGGCGTTAGATATATGGAAAGATATAAAAGATATATAGAAAGATAGAGACGAGGTCATTTTAACAGGTATTGTTACTACATGTTATAATACGAACTTAATAACTCCATGATATAAACTGCATGAATATATGATGAGAAAAATATTGATAATGATGAGCGTTTTTGTTGTACGTACCGAGTCCTCTCCAGGTAACGTCAAAATGGTGCTTTTATGACATAACGTCGTGTCAGGCGTCGTGATTGACACGCCGGAAGTCCGTCACTGTGTCAGGAACTCCGACCGACCGGATGCTATTATGACACTTTCTCTGTGAGGACAATTATGAGGGTCTGACTGAGCTGTCATTAGGTAAGGCTGGTCTGGTGTTTACGGTCAATGGACGGAAGTGATGGAAAAAAAAAAAAAAAAAAAAATATAGGAGATATTAATTAGGGAGAAAGAGACGCAAGGGATAGGTAGAGAGAGGGGGAGACAGAGAGAGAAAGAGAAATAGAGAGATAACACACAGACCCCCACCCCCACCCCCGTGTGTCCAAGGCTTTCTTCATCTGTACACTTGCAAGCAGGGTCCGTTGTGACTGCGCTTGCCTGCACAGAGCATTGTGCTTGCGTCTTGAGTAACGGGAGATGAAGGCGATGCTTGGCCTCCGCGATGCTTGCATGCTCTGCCTAAGCCACCTTTCGCATCGCACAACGCTCAGAGCAGAAGGGATCTTGACTCGCGCTTTATGGGATAAGCGGGAGGGTTGTGTTGGATTCCTTTTCTTCGGTGCCTTTTCACTGTTTAGAGATTTACTTTTCTCTCTGTCTCTGTCTCTCTCTTTCTCTCTCTCTCCCTCTCTGTCTCTCTCTCTCTCTCTCTGTCTCTGTCTCTCTCTCTCTGTCTGTCTCTCTCTCTCTCCCTCTCTGTCTCTCTCTCTCTCCCTCTCTGTCTCTGTCTCTGTCTCTCTCTCTGTTTCTCTCTCTGTCTGTCTCTCTCTCTCTCTCTCTCTCTCTCTCTCTCTCTCTCTCTCTCTCTCTCTCTCTCTATATATATATATATATATATATATATATATATATATATATATATATATATATACATATATATATATACATATATATATATATATATATATATATATATATATATATATATATATATATATATATATACACACACACACACAAGCATACAGTAGAATCCAACGAAGTCGAGCTTTCTTAGGAATAAAACGTGATTAGGTTTAATCCACTGAAGAGGACCGTCACAGCAACAGATGCACAGTGGGTGCAAGTGACTCCTTTTCTCCAGTGTGGTCATCTCCTGAATGACTCTGGCGCCTCATGACTCGCGGTCTCGCAGCTGTCATGCACGGAGGTTTTACTTATTACATCAATCATTAAGTTTGGTGATTTTTTTTCCCTGGAGAGAGAGAGAGAGAGAGAGAGAGAATTTGTCTGTCATATTTTTTTGGGTGTGTGTTTTGTACTATAGTAACGTACTCAATTAATCTGGAATATTCCAGTACATTTTGTAATTTTTTAGCATGTGATATGTATGTTGAGGTTACAAAAGCATACTCCTGAAATATATGTTGTGGTTGCCATGCGGATAACCGCATCTTTAGGGGGTCACCGGAGTAAATCTGTCTTAAAATGCAATTGCACTTTGAAAAAAATATATAAAAATCAATGATATAAATAGCAAGGAAGGTAAAACACACAAAGAAAAATTCATGGAATCCTATCATTATAAGAAACATGATATTCTGAATTACACATAATCATACGCATCATCACCTTACGACGCACAGCCGAGTGAATACATTGCACGACAATCGATACCGTCAAATGCACCGCTGATTCCCAGGTTTCCACGCACCAGCACTGATTCATGATCAGGAGCGTGACAGCAAGGTCGAGCGTGACACAGCGCAGACACTCAGGTAAGTCACACTGAAGCGACTCGCCACATGCTGCCCCGCCACCTGCCGCTCGTTAATTGATCTCGGTCGGACCCGCTTTGAGCAGGTTCCTCTCGTCCTATCCATGCCTCTGCTATCTCGTCGCTTGTGCTGTTTTTGTTTTTTATCTGTTTTTATTTCCTTCCTTTAGTTTGTTTTTTCCCTTTAGTCTCTCTTTCTGATTGTTTAGATGCTTGTATATTCATGCATGCAAACAAACGCTAAAAAGTTCGCTCTTCTTTAAGCTAGAAAGAGGTAATCAGACGGTACTGTTATTCGTTATCTTTTTGTCTCTTTGCATTATGTTTTCTTCTCATCCAACCGTTAGCCTTCCCGTGGCCCTCACTAAACATGATAACCCTGTCAAAGTTTTTTTCTTTCTTTTTTTTTACTGTGTCAGAATCCATAGTTCTGGATATACTATATACACTACCTTTTAGTCATGTCCTTCACACAGAAGTACTATAATTCCATCACAAAGTCTTATCTAATATCATATCACCAGTAGCTTCCCATGTTCGTCGTAACAGTGTATAGCTAATCTAACACTTAGCCATAAAAGCAATTCCAGATGGCCTATTAATACACCAAGCCGCTTAACGCACAGCCTCTCCGTCTCAAAAAAAAAAAAAAAAAAAAAAGCCAGACAGAACAGATTTCTCACACACGCCCCTCCCCCGCCCCTCGTGTTCTAACCAACAGCAGGCAGCGGCTACGACACAGTACCTGGCGAGCGAGCGAGGGACGTGGTTCTCCCCTTCCATTACAACAGCTCCTCTGAGTCTCTGACCAACGCGGCTCCGAGTCACGGCGTCTGCGGGACTTATTTACCGGCTGTATTTTTTTTTTTTTTTTGGCGCGCTTTTTCTCTACTCTTACTGTGAAGTGGCCTAGGTGTTTTGGATATGTGATAAATAGACTATTATTCGAGGGAAAAGAATACGAGAAACTTTATTCAGTGATTTGGATGCGTTTGTGCCATACTTAGAGATGTACTTAAAGAAGAGCAACGGGTTTCTTGTGATGCTGTTTGCAGGTAAGACTGTCAGTTTCTGAAATAGATTAAGTATTCGATTCAGTATCTTGAACTGATCGTGGAAGGGTGAGAACATGAAAGAATTTTGAGAACTTGATTTTAGGCTTTATTTGCTTTGTATTTTATTATTTATTGGGTTTATGTATCTACAAAGAAATGTGGGCTCGACTTTTGACAGAATTTTGAATTAAGATGTGTAAAAGTTTATACATTCGTTATATACTAATGGCCACTGACTTGTTTTCATGATTTTTTGTCATGGAACGAAAGGAAACTCACTCTTTCTACAAACGTAATTTAAAACACTAAAAACTAGACACAAAAACAAAACAGACCAACTCAGTACAACAACGCCTTGTCACGCATAATCTAAGGCTGTAAAGAGCATTAGCTCGCATCACAAGATCAACCGGTAACTTGGGTGACGCCTTGTGATTGGTGCGTGACACGCCAACGCATACACACGCACACGCACGCGCACACACAGACACACACACAGACAGACAGATAGACACACACACACTCACAGACACAGACATGCATACACAGACACACACACACACCACACAGACAGACAGACACACACACACACACTCACAGACACACACACCACACAGACATACAGACCAGACACACACACACACACACACACACAAACACAGACATAGACACACACAAACACAGACACGGACACACACACACAGACACACTGACACACACTCACACGCACACACACACACACTCAACCCCCCCCCCCCACACACACACACTCCCCCCCCCCCCCCCCACACACACACACACAAACGGCGTGAACCAGAGAACCATCCAACCGTTACGGGTCACGTGGTCTGAGTCCATAGACGGTGTGGTCAGCATACGTGCTCGAGGAGGCAGTAAAACATCGGCGAATTATCTCGCCACACTTCAACGGTGGAGATTTTCGCGATGTGTGATGACGCAATCTTCTGGAACTGTGATTTGATAACTGATGATATTGCGATTAAGGTACATGTATGTATCTTCTGATTCACCGATTTACCAAGCGTTTATACATTTATACATTCTCTTTATACGTGAAAGCTTATCTATACGTGAAAGTTTAAAAGAGAACGTATCTATAGTGTTATCACTGAGCATTTTTATACGTAAAACTCAAAATAAACTCTAATACTTTAAGGTTCTTCATTCTTAAGAATATTAAGACTCAACAGAAAACGACAACAGATGAAATTGTCATATGTTACGTGAGTATAACGGGCCGTTACGCAACACTTACATCCTCACTTACAACACTTACCTACAAAAACTATTTAGTAGAAAATTGGATGATTACTCTTAAATTCGGTACGTGGATGTGTAGATACAAGACAGTGTTAGTAATAAAAAGTGTCATAATAAATTGTATATAGTGTATAGTTCATTTTAGTCTAAAGGAAATGCGGTCCAAATGACGTACTAAATACATAATTGACACAGAAACCGCACAGGAGAGGAAAATGGACTTCCTTTTCGGGGAAACTCAAGAATTCGCAAACTAGTTCCGTGTTTGACCAGATGAGCAAACCATGATATGAAATGATAAGTTAAAAACAACTGTTTGTGAATATTTGTTCTCAAAATGATATACATACAAGACCTATCACATCTCATAACGAAAAGAGAGGGAAAAAATCTTTCTCATCACAAACAAAAAACGGAAACTATTTCGCGGAAAACCTTTCGAAGCTGATAAATGATCCAGAGAACAAAATCAAATAGAGAAACTAAATTTCGTTCCCTACCGCTGTTATATATTTTCCCAGCATTTAGGTAACGGATTATTTTTGCTGGTGACGTTGATATTATTCTACAGGAACGCATGATCATTTGTAGTTGCAGACATTGCAAATATCATGCAATATACATCAATCATTGGTACTGAAACCAAACGTTGATGTCTTAATGATACCGTTGTTAGCGAAATAAAAAGAAAATGCTTAAATTACCGTCTCCGCTTTGCAATGAGTATCATTTCACGTTATCAAAAGCTATCGAGCTAGCGAGTGTAATTGCGTTTATCTTCAGCCATTGATGACATGCACCTGTGGTTTATAATTTCAGTTTTGTTGCCATTCACTGTGTGCTGGGTAGAAAAGTAGGGGGAACCAGCTAACGAGGAGAGTTTTTAGAGTTTAGTAAAGTCAGCAATGTTGCATGGGAGATGGAAACTGCTAATGAGGAAGAGAGGAAGACCCTTGAAGGTAAGATAAAAGTAGAAGAAATGAAGATGGATATGCGGGGCAAAAATGGCCATATCAGAGGTATTGTAAAGGTGGTGCAGGTTTAAAAATAACACAAAACTCAGTAATGAGACAGTATGATGAGCTGTATGTTGGGCAATATGTTGGGCAGTATGTTGGGCGCAGATTGTTTGAGATGTGAGTGCCGGGTATATCGAAGGCTAAAAGTAAGATAGAGGGATTATGTGGCAGATGACCTGTGAAGGAAGAACTTAGACGTAGATCTGGTGTTTGAGAGATGAGAGTGGAATAGACCCATCCAATTTAGCGACTCCATAAGAGATTATTATGCCACAGATTATAATTATCATTACTACTACCAACATGATCAACCTTATCACCAATTACCATGACTCCATAACTTCCAGTCTCGTCTTCCATAACTCACTGCATACCCATACATCCATCACAGACAAATATTCAAATAGTCGTTTCACTTTCCCAGACGGTATGATCTCAAAGGTGAAAACACTTCCCGAGGAATACACTTTTCCTTCGGGATCACAAATTGGTTATCAAGCCGCCCAAGGGTAGAATGTAGGGCAACAGCATCCGTTCTGTTCCCTGTGGCTTCCTTGCGGTATTTAGCATGCTGTTAGTGGCTGTTATCATCTTGTTTCTTTTAAGTCATAACTTTTACAGGAATTTCCTCTGGCCGCATATATGTATATATATACATATATATAAATAGATAGATAGATAGATAGATAGTTAGTTAGATAGAAATAGATTGACCGATAACATCATTTACTGGGAAAATTTACTCAGAATGCTATCATATTGGTGCAACACAGGAAGAAATCTCTTTATTCTGAAGACCCTGTGATCTGATGACCTTATTTACTAATGAGAATCTAAAAGTCAGAAATTTGAGATGTCAATTAAAAGGCATGAATAAGGAATAAAATCTTGTAAACAGAAGAACAATATGGCGTAAACACAACAATAGAATTGGAGCCAGAGTTATTAATGACAGAAAAAAAAAACTTTTTTACGCACACATAATTACGTGCAAACACACACAATCACCAACCCACTCACCCCCCCCCCCCACACACACACAGACGGCGTGAACCAGAGAACCATCCAACCGTTACGGGTCACGTGGTCTGAGTCCATAGACGGTGTGGTCAGCATACGTGCTCGAGGAGGCAGTAAAACATCGGCGAATTATCTCGGCACACTTCAACGGTGGAGATTTTCGCGATGTGTGATGACGCAATCTTCTGGAACTGTGATTTGATAACTGATGATATTGCGATTAAGGTACATGTATGTATCTTCTGATTCACCGATTTACCAAGCGTTTACACATTTATACATTCTCTTTATACGTGAGAGCTTATTTATACGTGAAAGTTTAAAAGAGAACATATCTATATTGTTATCATTGTGCATTTTTTATACGTAAAACTCAAAATAAACTTAAATACTTTAAGGTTCTTCATTCTTAGGGAATATTAAGACTCAACAGAAAACGACAACAGATGAAATTGTCATATGTCACGTGAGTAACGGGCCGTTACGCAACACTTACATCTTCACTTACAACACACATACAAAAACGATTTAGTTGAAAATTGGATGATTATTCTTAAAGTCGGTACGTGGATGTGTAGATACAAGAAAGTGTTAGTAATAAAAAGTGTCTTAATAAAGAGTATATAGTGTATAGTTCCTTTTAGTCTAAAGGAAATGCGGTCCAAATGACGTACTAAATACATAATTGACACAGAAACCGCACAGGAGAGGAAAATGGACTTCCTTTTCAGGGAAACTCAAGAAATCCCAAACTAGTTCCGTGTTTGACCAGATGAACAAACCATGAGATGATATGATAAGTTAAAAACATCTGTTAGTGAATATTTGTTCTCAAAATGATATATATACAAGAACCTATCACATCTCATAACGAAAAGAGAGGGAAAAAATATTTCTCATCACAAACAAAAAACAGAAACTATTTCGCGGGAAACCTTTCGAGGCGGATAAATGACCCAGAGAACAAAATCAAATAGAGAAACTAAATTTCGTTCCCTACCGCTCTTATATATTTTCCCAACATTCAGGTAACGGATTATTTTTACTGGTGACGTTGATATTATTCTACAGGAATGTATATGATAATTTGTAGTTGCAGACATTGCAAATATCATGCAATATACATCAATCATTGGTACTGAAACCAAACGTTGATGTCTTAATGATACCGTTGGCAGCGAAATAAAAACAAAATGCTTAAATTACCGTCTCCGCTTTGCGATGAGTATCATTTCACGTTATCAAAAGCTATCGAGTGGCGAGTGTAATTGCATTTATCATCAGCCATTGATGACATGCACCTGTGGTTTATAATTTCAGTTTTGTTGCCATTCACTGTGTGCTGGGTAGAAAAGTAGGGGAAACCAGCTAACGAGGAGAGTTTTTAGAGTTTAGTAAAGTCAGCAATGTTGCATGGGAGATGGAAACTGCTAATGAGGAAGAGAGGAAGACCCTTGAAGGTAAAATAAAAGTAGAAGAAATGAAGATGGATATGCGGGGCAAAAATGGCCATATCAGAGGTACTGTAAAGGTGGTGCAGGTTTAAAAATAACACTATACTCAGTAATGAGATAGTATGATGAGCAGTATGTTGGGCAATATGTTGGGCAGTATGTAGATTGTTTGAGATGTGAGTGCCGGTTATATCGAAGGCTAAAAGTGAGATAGAGGGATTGTGTGGCAGCTGACCTGTGAAAGAAGAACTTAGACGTAGATCTAGTGTTTGAGAGATGAGAGTGGAAGAGACCCATCCAATTTAGCGACTCCATAAGAGAT
>BOPN01001562.1:269788-274788 GCA_017312705.2 Penaeus japonicus
ACCGTATCTTTAATTGCCGTTAAGTCATAAACGATCGACTGACTGATTAGTACTTTCCGACCTTCTGGCGTAATGCTAGAAGGGAGAAAGTCGCACGCCCTGCCGAAGAGCTCCTGGGGTTTTTATTTTTGTCCCCTTTTGTTATATCAAATGGCAAATGCAAGAGTAGCCACACCTCGAATTAACGGCGCAACGACTCTTAACCACCCTTAAGGCAACGCAATCTTCGTTTTGCCAATTTCTCTTCGTTCTTGAATATCGCTTTATCCGCATTTCGAAGAAAGCTGAACATATTCTAGCCTGAGTACCTGCATCCAGAGGCGTTATGTCGAAGAGCGCGTAAATAATGAAAATGGCACCTCAAAACTCATAAAGCACCGTGATTCGTTAAGGTAACATTGTGACGTCACTATCTCACGGGGTATCTGAATGGCTGAGGGAACTTATGACGTCAGATTACATGTTTTGGAAAATCTCGCTCTCGTTCTGAGAATTACAGCCGAGAATACTGTATTGGGGATGCCCGGAAGAGAGAAAGAGAGAGAGCGAGAGAGAGAACGAGAGAGAACGAGAGAGAGAAAGATAGAGAGAGAGAGAGAATGATAGAGATAGAAAAGAGAGAGATAGAAAGAGAGAGAGAGAGAGAGAGAGAGAGAGAGAGAGAGAGAGAGAGAGAGAACGAGAAAGAGAGAGAGGGGGAGAGAGAGAGACAGAGAGAAAGAGAGCGAACGACAAAGAGAGAGAGAGAGGGAGAGTTATAACATCTTTCCATTCAGAATTTAAGAAAGTGAATAGCTTTACGCGTTCTGAAAATGACCGCGCGGCAGCTAAGTCATTTTCTTGGTATTCAGAATGGGAACTGTAGAATCATGGAAAGGCTGCGACATTTTTCCTCTTTCTCTCTCTCTCTCTCTCTCTCTCTCTCTCTCTCTCTCTCTCTCTCTCTCTCTCTCTCTCTCTCTCTCTCTCTCTCCTTCTCTCTATCTCTCTCTCTATCTCTCTCTCTCTCTCTCTCTCTCTCTCTCTCTCTCTCTCTCTCCCTCCCTCTCTCCCTCCCTCTCCCTCCCTCTCCTCTCCCTCTCCCCTCTCCCTCTCCCTCTCCCTCTCCCTCTCCCTCCTCCTCTCCCTCTCTCCCTCTCTCTCTCAATCTCTCTCTCTCTCCCTCTCCCTCCCTCCCTCAATCTCCCTCTCTCACCCACCTCTCCTCTTTTCCATTCTAGCTCCAGTTCTAATCTCCCTTTTCCTCCTCCGCATCACGATTCAACATGCACAGGGATTCCACGGACGCGCACTCGAGTCAAGCGCGAACAAGGTCTCATATTACAGCGCGGTTGAAACGTTAACGAATTGTTGTCCATTATGACCGGCAATTTTATATGACTTGAGAAATATACATTCTCTCCCGTGCGCCTTGGCTCTCCGCGCGCTGTACGGATGGCATGTGCCGGCTGAGACGCGTCCGATACTCGTTTTTTGTTTTGTTTTGTTTTGTTTTGTGTTTTGTTTTGTTTCGGTGTTTCTTGGGTTTGTCTCTTTGTCTTGGTCTTTGTTTTTCTCTTTTTTTTATTTGTTTCTCTTTTTTTTTTTATTTCTCTCTCTCATTCTCACTCTCTTTCGTACTCGTTTTTTCTTCTTCTTCTTTCTTTTTCTTTTTCTTTTCTCCTACTCTTCTCTCTCTATCTGTCTGATTGTCTGTCTTGCTCTCTCTCTCTGTCTTTCTCTATCTATCTATCTATCTATCTATCTCTTTCTCTCTGTATCTATCTATATATCTATCTATCTATCTCTCCCTCTCTGCCTCTCCCTCTCCTTCTCATTTTCTGTCTCTCTCCCTCTCCCTCTCCCTCTCCCTCTCCCTCTCCCTCTCCCTCTCTCTCTCTCTCTCTCTCTCCCTCTCTCTCTCTCTCTCTCTCTCTCCCGACGACCATAACACGACTCTCTCTCTCTCTCTCTCTCCCGACAACCATAACACGACTCTCTCTCTCTCTCTCTCCCGACAACCATAACACGACTCTCTCTCTCTCTCTCTCTCTCCCGAAGACCATGACACGACTCTCTCTCTCTCTCCCGACAACCATAACACGACTCTCTCTCTCTCTCTCTCTCTCCCGAAGACCATGACACGACTCTCTCTCTCTCTCTCTCTCTCTCTCTCCCGACGACCATAACACGACTCTCTCTCTCTCTCTCTCTCCCGACAACCATAACACGACTCTCTCTCTCTCTCTCTCTCTCCCGAAGACCATGACACGACTCTCTCTCTCTCTCTCTCTCTCTCTCTCCCGACGACCATAACACGACTCTCTCTCTCTCTCTCTCTCTCTCTCTCCCGACAACCATAACACGACTCTCTCTCTCTCTCTCTCTCTCCCGAAGACCATGACACGACTCTCTCTCTCTCTCTCTCTCTCTCTCCCGACGACCATAACACGACTCTCTCTCTCTCTCTCTCTCCCGACAACCATAACACGACTCTCTCTCTCTCTCTCTCTCTCCCGAAGACCATGACACGACTCTCTCTCTCTCTCTCTCTCTCTCTCTCTCCCGACGACCATAACACGACTCTCTCTCTCTCTCTCTCTCCCGACAACCATAACACGACTCTCTCTCTCTCTCTCTCTCTCCCGAAGACCATGACACGACTCTCTCTCTCTCTCTCTCTCTCTCTCTCCCGACAACCATAACACGACTCTCTCTCTCTCTCTCTCTCTCCCGAAGACCATGACACGACTCTCTCTCTCTCTCTCTCTCTCTCTCTCCCGACGACCATAACACGACTCTCTCTCTCTCTCTCTCCCGACGACCATAACACGACTCTCTCTCTCTCTCTCTCTCCCGACGACCATAACACGACTCTCTCTCTCTCTCTCTCTCTCCCGACGACCATAACACGACTCTCTCTCTCTCTCTCTCTCTCTCTCCCGACGACCATAACACGACTCTCTCTCTCTCTCTCTCTCTCCCGACGACCATAACACGACTCTCTCTCTCTCTCTCTCTCCCGACGGCCATAACGACTCTCTCTCTCTCTCTCCCGACGACCATAACACGACTCTCTCTCTCTCTCTCTCCCGACGACCATAACACGACTCTCTCTCTCTCTCTCTCTCCCGACGACCATAACACGACTCTCTCTCTCTCTCTCTCCCGACGACCATAACACGACTCTCTCTCTCTCTCTCTCTCCCGACGACCATAACACGACTCTCTCTCTCTCTCTCTCTCTCTCTCCCGACGACCATAACACGACTCTCTCTCTCTCTCTCTCTCTCTCCCGACGACCATAACACGACTCTCTCTCTCTCTCTCTCTCCCGACGACCATAACACGACTCTCTCTCTCTCTCTCTCTCTCTCCCGACGACCATAACACGACTCTCTCTCTCTCTCTCTCTCTCCCGACGACCATAACACGACTCTCTCTCTCTCTCTCTCCCGACGACCATAACACGACTCTCTCTCTCTCTCTCTCTCCCGACGACCATAACACGACTCTCTCTCTCTCTCTCTCTCTCCCGACGACCATAACACGACTCTCTCTCTCTCTCTCTCCCGACGACCATAACACGACTCTCTCTCTCTCTCTCTCTCTCCCGACGACCATAACACGACTCTCTCTCTCTCTCTCTCTCTCTCCCGACGACCATAACACGACTCTCTCTCTCTCTCTCTCTCCCGACGACCATAACACGACTCTCTCTCTCTCTCCCGGCAGCCATAACACGACTCTCTCCCTTTCTCTCTCTCCTCCGACGACCATAACACGACTCTCTCTCTCTCTCTCTCCCGACGACCATAACACGACTCTCTCTCTCTCTCTCTCCCGACGACCATAACACGACTCTCTCTCTCTCTCTCTCCCGACGACCATAACACGACTCTCTCTCTCTCTCTCTCCCGACGACCATAACACGACTCTCTCTCTCTCTCTCTCTCTCCCGACGACCATAACACGACTCTCTCTCTCTCTCTCTCCCGACGACCATAACACGACTCTCTCTCTCTCTCTCTCTCGACGGCTTCTAACACGACTCTCTCTCTCTCTCTCTCCCGACGACCATAACACGACTCTCTCTCTCTCTCTCTCTCTCTCTCTCTCTCTCTCTCTCTCTCTCTCCCGACGACCATAACACGACTCTCTCTCTCTCTCTCTCTCTCTCTCTCCCGACGACCATAACACGACTCTCTCTCTCTCTCTCTCTCCCGACGACCATAACACGACTCTCTCTCTCTCTCTCTCGGCAGCCATAACACGACTCTCTCTCTCTCTCTCTCTCTCCCGACGACCATAACACGACTCTCTCTCTCTCTCTCTCCCGACGACCATAACGCTCTCTCTCTCTCTCTCTCTCTCCCGACGACCATAACACGACTCTCTCTCTCTCTCTCTCCCGACGACCATAACACGACTCTCTCTCTCTCTCTCTCTCTCCCGACGACCATAACACGACTCTCTCTCTCTCTCTCTCTCTCCCGACGACCATAACACGACTCTCTCTCTCTCTCTCTCCCGACGACCATAACACGACTCTCTCTCTCTCTCTCTCTCTCTCTCCCGACGACCATAACACGACTCTCTCTCTCTCTCTCTCCCGACGACCATAACACGACTCTCTCTCTCTCTCTCTCTCTCTCTCCCGACGACCATAACACGACTCTCTCTCTCTCTCTCTCCCGACGACCATAACACGACTCTCTCTCTCTCTCTCTCTCTCTCTCTCTCTCTCTCTCTCTCTCTCTCCCGACGACCATAACACGACTCTCTCTCTCTCTCTCTCTCTCTCTCCCGACGACCATAACACGACTCTCTCTCTCTCTCTCTCTCTCTCCCGACGACCATAACACGACTCTCTCTCTCTCTCTCTCCCGACGACCATAACACGACTCTCTCTCTCTCTCTCTCCCGACGACCATAACACGACTCTACTCTCTCTCTCTCTCCTCCGACGACCATAACACGACTCTCTCCCTTTCTCTCTCTTCCGACGACCATAACACGAC
>BOPN01001562.1:282288-283631 GCA_017312705.2 Penaeus japonicus
TTTATTTATAACTTTTTTGGGGGACTGTTCTTTGTCACAGGGGATGCAATTCATTGCTAGTACTTTATCAGGCATGGTTTCAGGTGAATTGTGTCTGAAAGATGATTCTAATGATTATGCGTCGCTTTCATGGTACAAATAAAGACCTTCACTTCACAGCATAATACGAATTTTGTTGTATGATACAATTTTTGTTTACTTACTTAAATTAATTACTGATCAAGATAATACATTGATAAAATGTATGAATGACAAAACCCACTAAATCCTTGTGGTATCTTACGTTACAAAAACACATAATTAATAACTACAAAACTGTTTTTCTTTACCTAACCAGTTGTCAAAATACTAAGATTTTAGGTTTATGTATTGAAATAAATACACACACACATAAATGTAAATGATGGTATAAAATATATTTAGTTTAATTGCAGATCGTAAGAATGATTTGCATGATTAAACTACAATTCAAACCTTAATTAATGAACCATATTATCAACACAAAATTTGGTCAATTAGTTGACTGAGAGAGTCAAGTACTAAAATAAGATTATTGGACGAAAGAAGTTTGCAGATACATACAACAATGCAGATGCACACACACACACACACACACACACACACACACACACACACATACACACACACATACACACAAATATCTATCTATCTATCTATCCATCTATATAAAACTCACATACACGCTATTAATACTGTACCCCCCCCATTTCTCTCTCAATCACACACAAGTTCCACTTCGTTTTGAAATATCTTCCCTAAATTATTAAGACGAAACTTGGTAAATAAAAAATAGTAAAAACATGTCCAGACTTGGCAACAACTACACGCAGAGAGTATTTGCAAATCCTGGTAAACTCTAGCTGGGAATATTAGCATTAGTGGCACGTTCTTGAAGCCTTGTGCATATGTTGTGCAACACCATGCACGGATCGGGGGGGAGGAGGGGAGGGGAGGGGTATGTAACTCGCTAGCTCTCTGTCTCTTTTAGTCTGTCTGTCTCTCATTCTCTCTCTCTCTCTGTCTCTTACAGTGTGTCTGTCTGTTTGTCTCTCATTCTCTCTCTCTTTCTCTCTCTCACTCCCCCTTATCTCTCTATCTCCATCTATCTATCTATCTATCTATATCCATCCATTTGTCTATATGTCTGTCTCTATTCCTGTCGCCACGCACTACTTCCTGTGGGCCACGAGGAGCCCAACGTGGCCATGCCACTGAGCGTCATCGGTTTCTCAGGAGATTTGTGTTGTGATGACCAGTTGGTTAGAATTCAACGGGTGCGTGTGTATTCATGCACATATGCTTTGTATATATGTATATATATA
>BOPN01001563.1:0-10000 GCA_017312705.2 Penaeus japonicus
TATATATATATATGTATATACATACAGACATACACACATACACACACATATATCATTTATAGGAAATGTGACCTTTAGATCATATGTTTTCACTTTGAACATCATCAACGTAATGATGATGATATAATTACCCTAATCAAACATGATAATTACTTTAATGCTACCGACACCTACGGTAAAATAACAAGACCCTTCCCAGCCTGAGACCAAAAATGGTAACATAATTGAAAATGGGAAATCATATGACCTCGCATCCGGTCGGCCGAAAGGTCAGACAAGGTCAGCGAGTTTATTTAACCCAGCCTCCAAATTAATAATAAGAGAGAGAGGGGAGAGAGACAGAGAGAATGAGAGAGAGAGAGAGAAGGAGAGAGAGAGAGCGAGAGAAAGAGAAGCAGAGAGAGAGAGCGAGAGAAATAGAAGGAGAGAGATAGAGAGAAGGGGAGAGAAATAGAAAAAGAGAGATAGATAGAGAGAGAGAGAGAAGGGGAGAGAAATAGAAAAAGAGAGATAGAGAGATTGAGAGAGAAAATCCCTGATGCAATTCGATAGTCATTTGGATTGCAATGCTCATGAATATTAATGCCGGGTGGAAATGCAACCCGGATGAAGAAACGAAATCAGTAATTCGAAGATGATTTGGTCATGAATAATGGATGGTTATGGTTAATGGTTGTATGGTTATGGTTGCTGAATGTATGGTTAAGGTGGCGAGTGTAAGGTTTATAACTATATGATTGAATTGGATAATTATATGGTTTTGGTTGACAACTGGATGGTTATGGTTGATGGTTGTAAGGTTGGTAGTTGTATGGTTATGGTCTATTGTTTTATGATCATTATTATTATTATCATTGTTAGGATTATCAATATTATTATCACTAATTATTATTGTTATCATCATTACTATAATTTTCGTCATCATTATTACCATTATTATGGATGTTATTATTTGTATCACCGCCGTCATTATCATCATCATTATAATTATCATCATCCTCATTATTACAATTACCACCACTATTATCATTACTATTATCAAGATGATTACCAATAATCAATTTTGATATTGCTTTACTCGTTAATCTTTATTCCTTTATATGTTTTCTCTCCCAAATGTATGGTACTCATGCTTTTCCGTGTATGAAGGTAATCATTATTATTTTTTTTTATCCTTATCTTTATTTTGTATTATTTTTTTTTACGGTCGGTCTTGTGCCTTTTTCGTCCTTATTGTGATCTGTATTATTCTTATCATTATCATTATCATTATTATCATGATTTTCTTTATTTTGTGCTGTAATCATTATCATTATTGTTATTTGTATAATCATCATCATTACTATCATAGATTTTATTATCATTATTATTAACACCAATTTAATCATCATCATCTTTATCATCATTATCGTTATGATTATTGATATTAGAATTTTTATGATCATCAACATCCTTATTTTCTTCATGATTATCATCATTGTCTTTGCAATTATCGTTTTCATTATCATTATGAATACCATAATTATCATTAGTATCATTATCATCATCATTATTATCACCATCATTATTATGTTGATCATCATTATTATCATTATCATTATCACATTCCATCATCACAACTGTTACCATTACTATCATCTTTATCAGTTTTAACAACATTATGATCAACATTACCATTAATAACTATTATCAATCTCCCCTGTTATTATCACCAAATTCCGATATTACGACACAAGAACCTGTCATAATAACAATCCCTGTTTCTGCAACGATCACGATTTTCATTAAGATATTCACTTTACATAATCAAACTACCGGGAAAATTTTCACCCATGGCGTTATTTCCCTCACCATAAAATACCCGATAACGAAACACTTCCATCATGATTCCTTAACATAAGTAGACTTTCCTATTTCACGTTATTAGATCAACGGCTATTCAGCGAGAATTTTGTCGGCTCGATTACTGTCATTGTCTCGTTAGACCGTATGGGAAAGCAGGTGTGTGTTCAGGTGTTCAGTGTTATGGCTGTCGATTCCCTTGGCACAATTTTGTTCATTGGTTGTTCTTTCGAGTTCTGTCATTCGTCAGCTGGTGGTCTTTCCTTTGCGGGTTAATCTGTTGTTGTTGTTGGTGTTGTTGTTTTCTTGTTGTGTTTTCTGTGTTGGGTTCTTTCTCTCTCATTCTCTCTTTCTCTCTCTCTCTCTATCTATCTATCTCTTTCTCTCTCTCTATTTCTCTATTTCAAATCTCTCTCTCTCTCTCTCTCTCTCTCTCTCTCTCTCTCTCTCTCTCTCTCTCTCTCTCTCTCTCTCTCTCTCTCTCTCTCTCTCTCTCTCTCTCTCTCTCTCTCTCTCTCTCTCTCTCTCTCTCTCTCTCTCTCTCTCTCTCTCTCTCTCTCTCTCTTTCTCTCTCTCTGTCTGTCTCTCTGTCTCTCTCTCTCTCTCTCCCTTCGCTTCTTGTCTCTATTTCTTTTTTGCTTCGTGGTCTCAGAACGATGGGGGGGGGGAGGTAGGGGAGGGGAAAGAGGAAGTGAAAACGAGAAAGCAATTCGAAGCGAAAGCAAGAGAAAAGGAGGGGAAAGGAGGGGAAGGAAGACGACGATAAAGGGGAGAAAGACAAGACAAGAGAAGTGTCTCATAGTGTCCCGAAGACAAGTATTTCACTAAATCTCGCTTCCAGCAGATTGTAATGTATGAAAATGGGTAAAGTTATAAACGGCTGTAAAACTACTCTTGCTGTTGCCTTGAGTCCTGTTAACCCTTATTCCTTTCCTTTTTCTTTTTCTTTTTCTTCTTTTGATACGTTATTTTCTTTTTTCGATCTTTCTACTTCTTCCCCCACTCCTTTCAATTGATCTGTACAACTCTCGTATATTATAATCTCTATTTTTCTCTCTTTTTTACCTCCATCTTAACCTCTTCTTGTGTTTACCACTTTCCATATTTATTCTCCTTCTCCTACTACCTTTTTTCACGTAATCATCAACCCCGAAAATCATTTTTTATTGTCTCCCTCTATCTTATTCTTGTTTTTCACATCCTACTCCTTCTATTTTTTTTCTAGTTGGTTATTATCATTTTATTACCTTTGCTTACCTCTCTCTTCACACATTTATTTTTTTCTTTCTCTCTCATCCTTTCACCATCGAAGCCTAACCAGACTGTTATCAATCATTACTATACAATTATAAGTCTTAACCATATAGTTATCAACTGTAACCAAACACACACGCACACACACACACATCAACTACAACCATTCAGTTATAACCATTAACCATACAAACTTCAACCATACAGCCATACAATTATAAACATTAACTGTGCAAACATCAACCATACAGCAATACAGTTATAACCATTAGCCATACAATCATCAACCATATAACCAAACCATTATCACACAGTAATTAGCCTTGACCATACACCTCTACTTCAGCTATACAAACATCAACTTTAACCATATAATCATCAAACTTAATCATACAGCCATTAACCATAAACATACGGGAATCAACTGGAACATGGAGTTTTCAATCTCAACTACAAAACCAACACAGTGTTCTAAGGGGCCAGGCACTACCAGTCCTAGGTGGCACTCGAAGGAAGGCAATGATGAAATTGATGATAATGGTAAAAAAAAGGGATAATCATAATGATGATAAGGATTATGATAATGATAATCATTTTGATAATGATAATAGTAACACTAATTTAAAGAATGACAATTATGATAGTGATACTAATGATAATAATAGCAATGATGATGATGATCATAATATGGACATAATTATAATAAGGACAAGAAAAAGATTAGGAGTAATAATTATAGTGATGATAATAATAATTATGATAATGGTAGTGACAATAATGTTTATGGTAATAGTTATAATAACAATAATAATGGCATTGATAGTAGTAATGGTAATAACTATAATACTAATGATGATAATGATAATGATATTGATGAACATGATAATAATAACAATGATAAATGATAACAACAATGAAGTTGATAATGCTACCAATGATAACAATAAAAGGTATCAATAATGATAACAATAAACGTAATGATGGCGATAACGATAAAAGGAATAACGGAAATGATGATAGATATAATCATTATCCTTAATATTATCATCCTTATTATTACAGTTGATATTATAGTGATAATGATAGGGACGATGATGATAATAATATTATTAAGGCCAATAATAATGATGATGATAGTATTAATGATTATAATGATAATGACAACAAAATCAAAAGTGACAATAGTTGTAGTAAGAACAACAGCGACTATAATCATTTTAATGTTAACAGTGATAATGATAATTTATGTGATATATAGGATAATGATAGTGATAGTAATAATAACATCAATAAAGTTGATAATCATAATGATAAGAATACCACATAAAATGATAATGATAATTAAGATGATGGCAATGATGATAACTACAATATCACAATGATACAAAATACTAATCATTATAATGATAGTGATGATTATAACGAAATAATGATATTAATGATGATAAGAATAATAATAACAAAAAAAATATATTATGAAATTCATGCTTCCATACCCATCTAAGAAAACAAAAACAAGAAGAAATAGAATAGGAAAAAAGCATAAATAAAAACAGATAGATAAATAATACATAAACAGAGAGCAAAAGCGAGCATCAGAAACAGAGGGTGTCGGATAAAAGAGAGGACACAGAGAGAAGAGAAAAGTTAGAAACAGTGCTATCGTATATGGGAACAGGAGAGGGGAGGAGAGTTTGACATCTGCAGCCTTTGAAACACGTTCACAGGTATGAATATTGGGGTGAAGGGAACAAGGGACAAGGTAAGAATAAAGGCGAGAAAGAAAAGGTGGATAGTTCTACATAGATTGGTAGAGGGGTAGATAGGTTGATGGACAGATAGATATAAATATATATAAACATTTATATATGAACATATATATATATATATATATATATATATATATATATATATATATATATATATGAAATATATATATATATATATATATATATATATATATATATATATATATATATATATATATATATACGTATGTATGTATATGTATATATATATGTATATATATATATATATATGTATATATATATATATATATATATATATATATATATATATATATATATATATATATATATATATATATACACACACATATATATATATATATATATATATATATATATATATATATATATATATATATATATATATATATATATATATATATATATGTATATATGCATATATATATATGTATATATATATATATATATATATATATATATATATATATATATATATATATATATATATACATATATTATACACACACACACACACATATATATATATATATATATATATATATATATATATATATATATATATATATATATATATGTATATATATATATATATATATGTACATATATATATATATATATATATATATATATATATATATACACACACACACACACACACACACACACAAACACACACCCGACTGACCATCCCACCACCCGATCTCTCTATAGAGTATCAGAATTTTGTTATCGTTCCCCACTTCCGGTCTCCACTCACCACTCGCCACACACTACAGACCATTCTCCTCACCTCTGACTTGCTTCTGTTGGTTCTTGCAATTTGCACCTTTACCCCGCTTTTCTCTTCACTATCTATATCTATTAACAGTGGCCATGGGCATGAGGGATGACTTACATTTCCATCTGTCACTTTAAACAACCCACCCCAGACTAGGTCAATACTTGACCTCTCCCGGCGGCCTGTGCTCGCCTGGAGTAGGTACTCTTAATGCCTCTTTATGTTCCACAAGTAACCGGCTTAACGCTACTCTATCTATTTTGATAAGGTAACGAGTAATCTTGTTTGTAATTCAGCCTTACTGATCACCTATTTAACAACAACCAAGACACATGTGATTAAAACCTCTTATATAATGAACTAAATCATGTATGTTGGATAATTCGTAAACATTTAAATATTCTCTACACCATTCGTAAAAGAATTACAAACTATTTATGACTAATCTATGCACTACAACACAACACGAATTTGATTCTATTCACTATATATGTACACGCTTTCCTATCTTTTAATTTCTCTATCACTTTTCTTACCAAGTAATCCTCTTATCACAGCATTTCAAACATCCACAGAAAGTGTATTTCGTTCATTGCTAAGTGGAAACGTCGCTTAGTAACAAAGCTAATGGCGTGACCGGACGTCCAAAGGTCACTCCGTTATATTTTAATCAAGATTAGTTTGATAAGCTGGATGGATATGGTCGTTCTTGTGTTTGTGCGATTATATCATTCATTTATGCAGAGTGACACAATAATTATCTGTTTGTATTAGCTTATCTATGAATTTTGAATTTGGTTATCCACTAACTTCCTTGCCAATACCCTTTTTTTTTTTAAATTTCGAAGTCTTGTCATCTATCATATCAGGGATTAACCTCCGCCAAAGAGGGGTGTGTGTATTGGTTGATTAGTTTCTTGGTTGCTTAGTTTCTCGGTTGATTAGTTTCTTGGTTAATTAGTTCCCTGGTTAATTTATCGTTCGATTAGCGTCTCGGTCAATAAATTTCTTCGTTAATTACCTTCTCAGTTGATAATTTTTTTGATTTTTCGGTTAATAAATTTCTTGGTGACATGCAGGAGTACGGTGGGACATTTAAATACAACAACGGTACGATAATAACGCGTCGTGCAGTTTTGACAGTCAGTTCAGCTCGACCATTTGATTGCACATAAGAAGCAGGACTGAGTCGACGGTTAAGGAAGAGAAAGGGAGGAGAGATATATATTAAAGGAGGGTGAAAGAGATGGACAAAAGGGAGAAAGCGTGGAAAGAGAGAAAGAAGATGTGGGAAGGAGAGAGAGAGAGAGAGAGAGAGAGAGAGAGAGAGAGAGAGAGAGAGAGAGAGAGGAAAGAGCGTGACAATGTAGATGACAGACATGACACGATGACAGCGGGTGACGCGCTTATCAAAATCGAATCAAACCGAATCAGATGGCGTTGAAGATAATGACATGTTGGCAAGAGAGAATGACGATAGTGATGGAGATAGTGAGGGTGATGATGACGCGGGCGAGGGATCATAGTGATGATGATAATGATATGATAATGATAAATGATAATGAAAATTATAGTAATTATAATAGTCATAATAATGATAACAATGATAATGAAAATGATGATTATACAAAAAATGCTCATGATCCTTGTGTAGGACCACTTTCATTGGCCATCTCGCGGGGACGGGGTGGGGGTGGGAGTGGGGGGCACCATACTGTAGGAAGACGGACCTGCAAGATGACGATGGTGATAACACGTACATGTTCTCATAATCAGTCTACAGTTTCCTTAGAGGTGGGAAGGGAGAGGTAGGGTGTGTGTGTGGGTGTGGGGGTTGAGGGTGGGGGGGGGGGGGGGGGGGGGGGGTGGGGTGGGGGGGGGGGGCATTTAGGTACGGTACTACACCACGGCCTGCACTCTGACCAACACATGGAGGAAAACCGAGGTCTTAAGGAAGAGTGCATGGCAACAGAATAGTGTATACCTGACTGAACCTTTCGAATGGTTCATATATCTATGCACGGGGGGGGGAGGGGGGGGATGTCCGCAGCATTCAGTAAAACACATCACGAGGAAACTAGTGTTTGCTGTCTCCTGTCTGACGACACTTTGTTAATTGGTTTATCATTTTCTTATTTTATTAGGTTTTTGATTGATTAGTATCTTCTTTTATTGGGTTTTTGATTGATTAGTTTCTTGGATGATTAGATTCTTAGTTGATTATGTAGTAAATTATCCCCTGGTATCAGGCGGGTCATCCCGCAGATTTCGGGCCGCCTTTCCCCTGACGTCACTAAAGAATCTACGAACTTTTCCGCCCTGCAAGATGACGGATTTGTTTTCTGTGTGTTTATTTTAATAAGAATAAAGTGCGTTTTTATTTCCCTTTGACTTATCTTTCCGTGTTCTACGTCCACAGCTACATTACTTATACACTTATTACTTACTTTATATTCTGTATTTACCTTACCTAGATTTCGTCTCTTCTCTCCGACTAAATACCTTACCTTAATTTTTCACCTGTTTATCGGATTCCTTCTTTCACTCTTTCCTGCTTTCCCATTTTTGTTTGAGGTATATTTCTCGTTTTATTTAATGTATGTTAAGTTTAATTCCAAACGCACCTTCTATACTTTTAAATACAAATCTATTAAATTAAGTGTAGAAACTCACCATAAGTGCGGGAAACTGCCACATAAAAGGTCAAGCCAGGGCAGTTAACAGGGAGAGTGTTAAGTGAAGTGGCAGACGATATTTTGTTATTTTACCTGGCTGACAGTTTCTCGCTCTCGAAGAACACCTCTATTCTATCAAGTAAGTAAGTGTCTGGTGTTATTTATTTTGTATATTGGTTTTGCTTCGAATAATTGTGTTAATAAATGTAAAGTATGGATGCTCCCATTTTTATGTTGTTTTTTTAAGTCAGCCATTGTTTGACAGTCAGCTTGGCTACAGGATTAACTTATTAACATCTTTTTTTTTTTTTTTTTTTTTTACCGAATCATCTATCATGGGCCAGACTCACATTGTGAAGATGTTGTGTCGTTGGGTTACACGCTACCAATACTAATATCATATAACTCTACGGAGTTCTTAATTACCCAGTACAGATTATGTTCTTTGTTAATTAGTTTTTCAGTTCATTTGTTTCTTCATATATTTGTTTGTTCAATTGGTTTCTTGGTTGATTAGTTTTTTTGGTTGATTATTTTCTTGGTTGATTTGTTTATGGGTTAATAAATATCCTCGTCAATTGTTTTCTTGAGTGATTAGTTAGTGATTAATCAGTTTCTTGGTTAATTAGTTCCAATTGTTGATAAGTGTATTGTTTAATTAGTTTATTGGTTAATTATTATCGCGGTTAAATACTTTATTGGTTGGTGCGTTTTTTGGTTAATCTATTTCACGCTTAATTTGTTTCTTGGTTAACTGATTTTTTGGTTAATTCTCTTCATGGTTAATTAGAGTCTTGGTTGATTTATTCCATGGTTAGATAGTTGCTTGGATGATTCATTTTCGTGATATTCCCTTCTTGAATTATTTTTGGTTGATTGATTTTGTCGGTTAGTTACTATCTTGGGTAATTGTTTTCTGGGTTAATTGTTGTTGTTTTTTTGGTTAATTATTATTTTAGTATGCCATTTGTTTAATTAGTTTCTTGGTTTCTTCAGCTGTTAAGATTATTTGAAATGTTACAGACGGATTGCATGTTCTAGGAACTAGTTGATAAGAAATGGTTAATAACTTAGATCTGCATAAGAATCTAAAATCAACGGTTTCGTGTATTTCATCTTCATTTTGTGGTAGACTTATGTATCTTGTCAAAGGAGGCCTACGTTCTCTGATTGGTTGCTAGTTGTTACACGTGTTATTCTTTGATTTGATGGAATCGTTATACATGCATTTATTACTTTGAGTAATGGGAGGAAAGTTGATGATCATCATAATGTTGATCGTAATGAAGATCATTATTATAGTGTTGATTATAATGATGTAAACAACAACAGTGATGATAATGATGATGATAGGAATAATACTAATAATAATCATAAATTTCATAATGAAAAGAAAGATGATAATGATAGTAATGATGATAGAAGCACAAGCAAAGACATAATCATTATGTTAGTAATAATGATGATAATAAAGATGACAATAATAATCATTAATTTTATGATAAACTTAATAATGATAACAAAAAAATAACAATAATAATAACACTGATCACGATGAGAATAATGATGCCGTTGATGAAGATAAACTAAAACAACATTGATAATTCTACTACCAATATTGAAATTATTAATGATGATAATAATGTTGATAAAGATAATAA
>BOPN01001563.1:30000-35000 GCA_017312705.2 Penaeus japonicus
CCCATATATAGTATTAATGTATGATATTCTTTCGTATATAGATGGCAAGTTGAGTTCCGTTCTCATGTTCACAATCCTCGTTGTTTTGGGAGCACCGAGAATGATCCTCATGGCTGCATTCTGTACAATTTCTAGACAAGTTAATTCTGATGTTAACATTGATACCATGTTCTCTGCCAACAAGAGTCTTGAGTAGCTTCAACCGCTTTCGCAGTCTTTTCTTTATGTTCAAAATGAGTTCTGTGTCATTAACAGTCACCCTGAGATACTTGTATTTGTGGCAGAGATCTAGCTCAATGTCATCTGTATGAAAGTTTGGCAGTGGGATTGTAAGAGGATCGAGTGGCTTGGTTTTTTCAACTGAGATTATCAAACCGTACTCAGTAGCTTTTGTGGACAGTACATTAAGAATCTGTTGCAGTCTATCCTCGGATGAGGATTTAATGCAGATGTCATCAGCATAACATATAGTGGAATCCCTGCCCTTAAGTGGTATATTGCTTAATAGTCTGTGCATTAAAATGTTAAATAGCATGGGGCTAAGTACGCCCCCCTGAGGTGTGCCAAGCGCAAACATTTTAGAGTGTGAACTTTTGATTCCCCTGAAGAGAACATGAGCTGATCGGTTTGGTCAACACATTTGAATCCACGTTAAAAGTTTACCTTGAGTACCAAAGCTAGCCAGTTAAGATCTCTGTTTGCAATAGCAAAGGCAGATTTAAGATCGAGAAATACAGTTTGCATGCCTTGCTGAGAAATTGTCAAGTATTCTACAAAGCAGTGCTGAGTGCTACGTCCTGGGAGGAATCCATACAGCCTGGGAGATAACTTAGCATGTATACGATATACGATGGGTCGGTATTTACCAGTATTCGGTTTTGGTAAGGGAATGATTAAGCTTTTAGTCAAGGAGCTTGGGAGTATTCCTTGAGATAAGCTTATTCTATAAAGATGTAAAAGTAAGTTACCTGGTGCCTGAGCAATGAGTCGAAGTACACTAAGTAATGCCATCCTCGCCTGGGGCAGTTGCCTTACCCTTGCGAAGTGCATTATTCAATTCCCACTCAGTTATTTCGGCAAGGTTGGCAGAACAGACTATGACCATGTTAAAATTTCTATTTATTTTCGAGTTGTTAAGTTTATCGTTTATTCTCTGCGGAAGTGAGTTCAGCTGAGAGGTTCTGGCCCACTGATCTAGGAACAAATTGGCCTGTTCTAATGGGCTGTGGAACTGCGGAGTGGCGACTGCTTTACCTGACAACCTGTTGATTTTTCTCCATACCTCAGCTGCAGAAGTTTGGTGGTTGATACTCTGCAGGAATTGTTCCCGGTGTTTACTGCGAATTTGAGCCTTTAATTCTCTGAATTCTTTATTAGCTCTGAGGAATCGTAAGAGATTTTCTGATGTTATGTCATCCCCATAACAATTAGCAAGTTCCTGAACTCGTTTATGCTCCCTACTTAAGATGGGGTTATTTATCCATTTTGGTACGTGAGGGAGTGGGGATTTTTTTTCTATGAGAGTTTTCTTGAGCAGACCCATGTATTGTAGTAGTCAGTGACAACGTTTATCAGGTCCTGAGGGTAATTTTCGACAGTGGTTACGACATAGGTATTATACCAGTCATAAACACGTGCTTTGAAGTGATGCTCCAGTCCCGGTGGGATTGTAATTTTAGATCTGGGTGCTTTGTGAGCTATGCTGTTGTCTACAGTATACTCTGTTAGGATTGTAAAGTGGTCACTGTCTAACTCTCGAACCAGTGAAGTACAAACATTACCATGTACAAGATCTTTGCCAATTACATAATCTAACCTGCCACCTGCCAGATGAGTCTGTTTATCTGTGTCATATACAGTCACTGATCTCCTACTGACGAAATTTTTAAATTCTTCCCCATTGTTATTACTGTGGTGATCTCCAAATTGTGTGTCTAGAATTAAAATCCCCCATACATAATGTTCCTTGATTATGGGTAGAGAACTAGTCAGAAACTTTGAGCTTCTGTCATAACATTTTATGATGAGAAGAACCCCGAGGCAGTCTGGACTCTTAAATGATGGAACTATATGTCGGTGTTCTCAGATGTGACAGTGTTAGCTTTACATAAGTCAACAAACCCGTCATGGCTGTATTTACATGAGGCAATACCCTTTAAGTGTATGTGCTGTTTTCATGATAGTAGCAGCTGCAAACGGTTCTTGTACGCAGATTACATCAACATTGTTTTTCGAATATAAAACTCTATGTCATTAATCCTAGGCTTAAAACTACACATATTCCATGATATGAATTTGATTGTGCGTTTATCCATAAATGAAAAAGTATTTTATTTGATAGTCTACACTTCACACTATAATATTTTCTGATGGTAATGCGTTTTACTTAATAGAAAACACACGTATACATAGCTGAATAACATATTTTTCCTCACAGGGGGCAGACATTAATTTAACCTGAACCGGAAGCCTCATCAGGTTTCCGGCTCTGAGTCTGTGTCACATAGTTTCTGACATTGCAGTCCTCCATTATCAGCACGGGCTCCCTCACAATGACCACTATTAATGGAGGAATTGGTATCATGACACCGTGTGTCATCCCGGGTCCCTTTATCATTGATGGTAATGCTGGCCTCTCGATATTGACAGTCCTTTTTCATTTTTTCAATATCTCACTTCAGTGTCACTATTTCACTAGTCAACCTTGTATTTTGTTCTTTTAGTGTTTGAATTAATTCCACTAGTTGTTCTACACTAAGATTTCTTTTCGTGGTTGCTGTCCACGCGAAGCTCAGCGGGGGATTCCCCGTTGCAGCCTGCGGTTGACCTTGAGTGAGGGTGAGGGTCGGTGGGCTCGGCTGGTGCCAGGGGAGGGGAGGGGGATGGCGAGACCTCGCTGTCCACAGAGGTTGCAAGTAGAGACGAGGATTTGAGGCCCGGAATTCCTTCCGTGAAGAACACCATCATCTTGTTGACCTTCTCCACCAGTTCCGCGGCCGTGGCATGCAAATCGGAACCCCCAGCACCCCTACTCCCCGGCATCCGCGGGAAGTCTCGGCTGCTGGTGACGTCATGGCGGGCACGGTCGGCCGCTCCCCGGCACGCTGGTCGCTGGTTGGGCTGGGAGGCGTCGGCTGGTGTATTTAGCTGCATGTCCACTTCCCATGCAGTTGAAGCAAATGACAGGGGATTACCTCCACAGACGCACGTGGCTGGTGGGCATGTATTTTCCGAAAAAAATGTATGTACTGGGAGGTGGTTGCTCTCCTTTCCATATGATTCTAATTCGGTTGAGAGGCTGGCCATCTTTATACACTCTGATGGCCTTGTGAACTCCCTCGAGCGCATATGCATTCTCAAGGGCGAGCTCCTTGTTGTAATGTGTGACGAGGTATTCGTCATATTTCTCTCTTTTCTTTGGCTCATCACAGGATTTGAAGGCAATCCCTCCAATTTGACCTCCAATGAGCAGATCCATGTAGATATCCTGGTGACGAGCAACATAGACATAAGGCGAGGAGAGAGTGTCTCCTCGCACGAGGTCAAGGGGAGTTTCCCCTTGGGACGAAGCGGTGTTGCCAACGCATTCCAGCCATTTGATTTTCGCTAATTTCGTTGTCCCTCCGGGGAAGGCGAGACGAACATATTTCGCTCTCGATGCAAGTGCAGCCTTGATAACATTTTCTTGCTTCTTCTTCTTCTTTTTGGGTTTACGACTTACTAAAGTAAAGCCGGTATCATCATTTTCATCAGGACCTTCCACACGGGTATCGGTAGTATTGACCTTAGTAGCTGCAGCACTTGCTTGCTTTTTCAAATGGGTATGCATATATCAGCCGTGGCGCTGTGCTCAGCGTTGAGAGGGGAGGGAGAGGTGGCCACCAAGGCTTTTCCCTTCTCAGTGTTTACATTGCGGCTGACCCCCAGGGAGGGGGCGACCGCGGCGCCTGGCTAGTTCGCTGTGTGACAGGTGAATTATGGCTCACGGCACAACAGGGCACTCAGTTCTAACGGTCTCTATAGCTATACTGGGCACTTGCAGGATAATTCCTTTAAATACCTTGACGTACATAGTTCTACTCTTTTCACAGTACTGTATTCATAACACATAACATGCGCCCAGCATTCGTGCACATCTTACACCTTCTGCGAGCTCCTCGTATATGGCACTAGAGTTCCGTGTATTAGGGATACTTATGGAGCACGGGCACTATACAACCTCACCATATGAGGTCACGATGTGTACTGAAGAGGTTCTGTATCGAAATTAGGTGTTACACATCCTTAGATTATTGCGCAAAGAAACCTGTGCGGTTTCATGTATGTATGTTACTTTGCCGACATGAATATAATTAGTTGCAAATCCTTCCTTCAGCAAATATGTAATGTTCCTTTGTATTTTGTATTTGTATATTGTTGTTTTTGATATTTTAATGTCTGATGTGTCTCAGTTGATAAAATGAAAAGCAGTAAATTAGATACGGACTATTCAATCTGTATCTATGAATATTTTTGCAACTTCGGCAGTATATACAATATATATTTATTAGTGAAATCTCATCATCCGGCATTAATTTTCTGCAGCTATATTCTTCTATTTGAATATGTCATTTGCGAAAGGAAAAATGAAATATTGTCTCTGAGTGCATCATAATTAAAGCAATATTCATGTTCCATGTTGAGCGGTACAGAGCGATAAAAACAACAACAACATTGCAGTCAATAATTATATCCTCCATGACTTTGTTTATCAATCTATCTACCTATATATGTCCATCTATCTATCACTATCTATCTGTCTGTCTATTCCTCCATCTATATATATTTCTGACTGTTTCTATTTATTAATTTATCTATATCCATCTATCTATCTGTTCGTCCGCCAACCTGTCCGTATATTATCCCTTTCACTCTTTCTCTCTTTCTCTCTCTCTCTCTGTCTCTCTCTCTATCTCTCTCTCTCTCTCTCACTCTCTCTCTCTCCATCTATCTATATATCT
>BOPN01001563.1:60917-63417 GCA_017312705.2 Penaeus japonicus
CTCCCAACCTGGACCCCAACCCCTCCAAGAATTTAATCAGGTTAGTATTCAAGGAACACAATGCTGGCAGGCAGCACTCAGACAGAGTTAACGAAAGTATATTTTTCGTTCTCTTTTCTATGCGTTCATATTTTCATAAAATTTCGTCTTATATCTTCTCGCCTCTTTTTCTTACAGAGATAGAGAGAGAGAGAAAGAGAGAGACAGAGAGAGAGACAGAGAGAGAGACAGAGAGAGATCGGCAGAGAGGAAGCGTGAGAGATTGGGAGAGAGAGAGCGAGAGAGAGAGAGTGAGATCCGAAGAGAGAGAGACAGAGAGTGAAAGAGAAAGAAATCATTTTACCTTACATAAAGGACTTATTTTTTACTTAAAAAAAAAAAAAATGTTACTCTGGATCGTGCGTAGTCATAATTTATTTATTCCTCGTAGTGTTTCTTTTTTTTTCTTAATTCTACATTCTTGTATACATTATTTGCTGTTAATTAATACCAATAATAGGTTCAGTATCATTAAGAAGAAGAATTTTTCGATAAGGATAATTTTTTTTTTTTTTTTTTTTTTTTTTTTTTTTTTTTGTGTGTGTGTGTGTGTGTGTGTGTGTGTGTGTGTGTGTGTGTGTGTATGTGTGTGTGTATGAGTGTGGGTGTGTGGGTGTTACTGGGACTCTGTTAATACATGTGTATATATTCTGGATTGTATGTTTGTGTGTGTGAGTGTGTATGTGTGTTTGTGTGTGTGTGTATGTGTGTATAAGTGTGTGTGTATGTGTGTGTTTGTCTGTGTCTGTTTTTGTATGTGTGTGTGTGTTTGTGTGTGTGTGTTTTCTCTTTGTGTGTTTCTGTGTGTGTGTAGTTAAAGACTAAACGTAAAATGTATCATTATAAATTTTTTTGTTGATAATCATGTTAAACAAGCTAGAAAGTCTTATAATCTCCTCATCAAAAGTTATGAGAATGTGATGAGTGATGGTTGAAGATAAAAGAAAAGAAATACGGTAAAAACGAAAAACTTTGGTTTGACATATGATGGATAGTCAAACATCGCTAAAGTCATTTGTATCATTATTGTTGTTGTTATCATCATGAATATCAGAATCGTTATAAAGTGTTAGTATTATTATCATTATCATTACCAAAGTCATTTCATATCATCACTATCACTGTTATCTCTTTCTTTAGTAATAGCAGTAATACGAGGGGTGGTCAGAAAGTAATGTTATTCGTAGCCGTAACTCGAACACTGAGCGCTGGGAGGGAGGGGAGGGAGGGGAGGGAGGGGGAGGGAAGAGAGGGAGGGGAGCAAGTGGAGGGGAGTGCTGCCTGTCCTGACATGCTTGAATTTGTCGCCGCTTGTCTGGCTTGTCTTGATTTGTTGTAGTGGGAAAGCGTCAGTTTTGGTTTTGTCCTCTGACCGGAAATAATGGATGCCTTTCACAAGGTGGAAATTAGGAAAGAAGGCAACAGGGATTCGAGGGGAATTGTTGCATGTTCATCCTGTATCTATTCCGTCACTGGAATCTACTTCCAGCTGGATTCACGCTTTCGCAGCCGGAAAAAATGAACTGAAAGATGAACAGCGCTCTGGACGTCCTCGAACGTTTGTGGTCGAAGCAGCAATGGTCCGCACGCGGTCCGCCATCGACGAAGATCCAACTGTAACTCTGCGGTTCTTATCCTTGGAGCTTGGCATGTGTGCTCGATGGATATTATCTGACGGAAGATCGGAAGATCGACCGGGTGAGGATTTGTAGTCTCTGGAATTTGAGCCAAATGGCCCGAAACGGTTTTCGGATGTTGCCCCTGGAGATGAGTGTTCGATTTCTTTCTTGGCCACCCGGGACAAGCTCTCCAACATGATGTGGTTGGGGGATGAAGAGCCTCGACCTCACATTTTGAAGGAAGGAAGGATTTCGCAGTGGGAAGCGCCTTTTCACCATCTCCTTCAAATCCCAAGGGCCAATATAAGTGGATGTGATGCCCCAACAGGCTACTATCACAGTCCCATTGCTAGATCGACCCGGTCTTTTCCTTCCGCAAGTCCGCACCAACCTATCGCCTATCGCGCGCCCCACGAAGCTCGCCTCCCTGCGCACTACCTGGAGCAGCAAGGCAACTCCCTTCTCAGCCATCCAACCTACTCACCTGACCTCACCCCCCCCCCCCCCCGGTTGCTTATTTCCAAAGATTAAAGCTGCGATCACTGGGAAGCATTTTCGTCGCATCCACGATCTGCTACGAACAGTAAATTCAGAGCTTCGAGGTATATTGACTTCTGAGTTCGGTGACTGCTTCATGGAGTGTCGAAGGAGGATGAAACGCTGCCTAGAGGTAGGGGGGGGGGGGGGGTAAGCCCCCTTTTTAATTTTCCTTTACACCATCAAAATAAATACATGCTCCGGCTGTCATTACCTTTTGATCCCTTCTCGTAGTACCATTCATCATCATCATCATCATTATCATCATCGTCATCATTATCATCAATGTCATAGTCATCATCATC
>BOPN01001563.1:70917-75917 GCA_017312705.2 Penaeus japonicus
CTCTCTCTCTCTCTCTCTCTCTCTCTCTCTCTCTCTCTCTCTCTCTCTCTCTCTTTCTCTCTCTCTCTCTCTCTCTCTCTATCTCTTTCTCCTTCTCTTTCTCTACCTCCCTTTCTCTCTTTATATCTATCTATCTATCTCTTTCTCCTTTTCTTTCTCTGTCTCCCTTTCTCTCTGTCTCCCTTTCTCTCTCTCTCTCTCTCCATTTATCTATCTATTTATCTCAACCTCTATCTCTTTCTCTCTTTATCTATTTATCTATCTCTTTCTCTTTCCCTCCCCCCCTCTCTCTCATTCTCTCTCTCTCTCTCTCTCTCTCTCTCTCTCTCTCTCTCTCTCTCTCTCTCTCTCTCTCTCTCCCTCTCTCTATCCATCTATTCCTCCGGGCCCCCCCTCCCTCCCCCCTAAATATAAATATTATATATTAATAATAATATCATATATATACTTACACACACCCATATATATATATACATATATATATATATATATATATATATATATATGTATATATATATATATATATATATATATATATATATATATATCTATTCATCTATCTATCGATCGATATATTTACCTATCTATTGATCTATTTACATATTTATCTAACTATCTATCAGTCCATCTCTTCCTGTGCCTCCCTATCTTTCGCTCTCTCTCTCTCTCTCTCTCTCTCTCTCTCTCTCTCTCTCTCTCTCTCTCTCTCTCTCTCTCTCTCTCTCTCTTTCTCTCTCTCTCTCTCATTCTCTCTCTCTCTCTCTCTCTCTCTCTCTAAGTGTGTGTGTCTTTATGTCTGTTGGTCTTCTCTCTCTGTTTTAGTCTCTGCCACGCACACACCTACACACACGCAAAAAACGCACGCACTCTCTTTCAATAAGTGAGGATTATCCGTTCAGCAAAATGCAAAACAAGGATAACAGACTGAATGTGTTGAGAGCATCAGGCATATTTTTTCCTTTGACCCGAGCAGCTTGGTCCATCACAAACATTATCCGATAAAAATAAATTTTAAAATCATAAAAGGAAACTCTCAACCTCGGCTCAGCAAGAGTTGCCAGCGAAGGATTCCGAGCAGCTTTTATATACTGCGTCGTGTTTCCAGCTGGCGGCAGTGCTAGATGCTTGCCCCAAGAAATAAGACAAAGTCTCGCCATTTTCCAAACAAGGCACCTTGTGATTTTAATAATGAACCCAAGTCAGATACACTTATAATATAACTCTTCGCAAGATACAGGTGCTGTTTTACCAATCCCATTTTACTTGTAAGAAAGATCTGTAATTCCCTGCAACAGCCTCAGAAGCACGTCGTTTGAACTCCTAGCGTCCCTTGGAAACACAAATAAGAAGAAAAAGAAATTAAAGGGATTGAAGGTGAGAGTCGTCCACGTTAAAATATTGATTAAAGTGCAAGTTTCACAAACACAAGAGGGCGAAAACTAGGTGAGAGAGGGAAACTTACCAAATGTATCTTGTGATTATTTCTTGGAAAAGTCCTTAGTCTCGTATTTTGATTTTATGTATGTTCTTCTTTAACACGGTAGACTCCATGCACGCAAACTATTGCATATATTTGCTCCCCTTTAGAGAACCTCGGAGACACTTCAAAGCACATACACATACACATTCCACTTACAAACACAGAACCAAGCGATGAGTAAAATGAAATGCCTGACATAAGTATGTAACCAAGTCATGGTAGTTGAACCTTGGCGCGCTTCCCCGTAGATTTCTGTCGCCGCAGTGGTAGTACTTTGTTACGGCGACAAGGTCTCGATTCTTCCACCTTTGATCAAACATTCACTTTGGCAAGAGTTCCTTCGAGGCGGTAGTTTCAGTGGGTCTCGGATCCGCATGCCTTTCTCTCCTTTATCTTCATTCCTTTCTTCTGATCTATGCGACATATTTATTTCTTTGACCTTTCTCTCTCTCAAGTTTTCGTTTCTCTCCCTCTCTCTCTCTCTCTTGGTTCCATTTGTCTCCCTATCTCTATTTCTCCCTCTCTCTCTCTCTCTTTCTATCATTCTCTCTCTCTCTCTCTCTTTCTACCATTCTCTCTCTCTCTCTTTCTACTATTCTCTCTCTCTCTATCTATCTACCTTTCTCCCACGAATAAAGCATTTACCGATACAGGAATCTGCGACGGATTTCAAGTCCCTCAGATTTTCTTCCTTCTGACTGCAATCATGCTGACTTTCCACATCAAGTATATAAGGTCATGACTGAGGAAAGAAGAAGAGATGATATACACAGAGAGCACATATACATAGAAGATGTGAGAATATATATATATAAATATACACAGCATGAAGAGGATGACGGAGTGAAAGATACCCACATGAGGGCTGGGGGGGGAGACGAGTCTGGGGAGCACTGAGTGAAGGTTACTCTTTTCTTTGCTTGTGGTTATGCTTCGATTTCTTTTGATGTTAGATTTCGTCAATACATACATACATACACACACACGCACGCACACACACACAGACACACACACCATCACATCATGACTTATATACTTTCATATTGTTTTCAGAGATATAGTAAGAGATATGAGAGAGTCTACCACATGAGCTGCTGTGAAACCATGAAGCTCCCAGTTGGGCCTCTCCATCCTTCCCCATACTCACCTCCCACAATGAGCTTTAAATCCACTGATAAAAAGTAAATAAAAATGATATATATACATATATATATATATATATATATATATATATTATATATTTTTAAGGAAAATATATTTGTTGTTTTTATTCCATGATTAATGTCTTTACTATTCTTGTGTAACAAAACAAGAACATAACGTAAAAATTACAATCATTAATAGAAAGTTAAGCGCGGTTAACAAGACGACCGAAATTGGAAAATAATGTTTAATCATTCTCCTTCGTAATAATATTTCATAAATTATCTTTTTGCATAGCAGTGCATAAGAAAATCAAAGTGACAGCTTCTTCTTCGATGCAGAATTGATTTACTTGAAGAGTAATTATCGACAAAAGTTTAGTCACAAAGTTAGGAAAGAGCTAAGTAATGCATGACAGTAAATTGAGGCAAGATCTAAAGATAAAATGGCAAAAGTCCAATTTCTAAATTGTTATGATTATCAACTTCATTATTTCCTCCCACCACCTTTTCTTTCTTTCTTCTTCCAGACTTCTTCCTTTTTCTTTCTTTCTTCTTTATCTTCTTCTTTCTTCTTTTTCCTCACTTTATTTTATTCAGACTCTTCTTCTTTTTCCTTCTTCTTCTTCATCTTTCCTCTCTCTCTCTTCTCTCTCCCTCTTATTCTCTCTGCTTTTATAGTACTTCAGGTTACGTTTGTTAATAACTGTTCCAGAATTTTACAGAAAATGGGAATAGGAGAATCATGTAAACATAATATGCAGTTTAGACATGGTTGTTGTATGGTAAACTGATTCCTTCCATCATCACCTTACAAGATAGTTATATGGTCGTGGTAATACAAAACGCTTATGATCGATAATATTACTAACATATATGATGTTATTATTGATTGTTATGATATATATAAAAGACAGGATACATACACATGGTGCCAATGGGATATGGATATGAGCACAAGACACAAGATAATCGACTGATATGTTGAAAGAGAGATGATATATATTTACGGAGGGACTATATGGAGATGAATGAGAAAAGAGAGATAAGATGAATGACAGAAAATATAGAGAGCATGGTGATGAAGGTCATATATTATTTTGTTTAGTTAAGACATATATTTTTATTTATATGATATGATATAGATGATAGCTTTATAGCTTTCGTGATATATATATATGCAAGATAGTGGAGAGAGAATGAGTTACCATGCAATATTAAAAAAATAACATCATAAGGGATTAACAAAATGATGTTGATTCAGTAGTTTGAAAATGAATGTCTTCAGTCAATAAAAGAAGTAAATAATAATGCATCTTCTGTATAACAAAAAATAGAGAGAGAAAGAGGAAGCTGAATTTAGAGGAGAAAACACACACATATGCTACAAGATAAGAAGAGGAGAGAGAGAGGGAGAGAGAGAGAGAGAGAGAAGAAAGAAGAAAGAAAGAGAAAGAGGAAAAGAGAGAAAGAAAGAAAAAAAGAAATAAAGAAAAAGAGACAAAGAGAGATGGGGATAGAATGATAGAGAGAGAGATGAAGAGAAAGAGAGAGAGAGATAAATTGAGAGGGGGGAAAAAGGAGTGAGAGAGGGAGGGGGGAGGGAGAGAGAGAGAGAGACAGAGAGAGAGAGGGGGGGGGAGAGAGAGACAGAGAGAGACAGAGAGAGAGAGAGAGCACAGCAGCGCATTATAAAGTTATGAATTAAATAAAGTTATGATCATGAATAAATAAGCAGTTTTGAAAGAGTGTCATGCACCCCTGTCACCCTCACGCTCGCACATGTATTTATTAATACACAAGAAAAATAAACAGAGAGAGAGAGAGAGAGAGAGAGAGAGAGAGAGAGAGAGAGAGAGAGAGAGAGAGAGAGAGCAGAAGATAAATAAACATATTGACGTACATATAAATAGAAAAATAGAGATAAACGAAGAAAGGGTAGGCAAGGAAATATAAATATTGATGAATATATATGACATGAAAAAGAAGACAAACAGATTCACGTTGACAACGGGCTGAAGAGGATACATGTAAACAGACAGTATATACAACATGAACTCCGTAATTCTCTCTATCTATGTATTTCCCTCTCTTTCTTTCTCCCTCACTCGCTATCCATCTCATTTTCTCTCTCTGTCTCTCTCTTTATCTCTCTCTCTCTCTCTCTCTCTCTTTCTTTATCTCTCACTCTCTCTCTCTCACTCTCTATCCATCTCTCTCTCTATCTATCTTTCATCTTTCTCTCTCTCTCTCACTCGCCCCCCTATTCCTCTAAAAAAAAAAAAAAAAAAAAAAAAAAAAAAAAAAAAAAAAAAAAAAAAAAAAAACACAACCATACGCAAGTAAAATTTAAAATGCACATGGCAACTCGAACTACA
>BOPN01001563.1:83417-88417 GCA_017312705.2 Penaeus japonicus
TTCCCTCCTCCTCTTCCTCCCCCCCTCCTCTCTCCCCTCTTCCCTCTCCTCTTCCCTCTCCCTCATGTCACATGGTGTAATGGGCTGCCGACTGATGTAGGACGCGGCCGACAGATTTTGTAATTACCTTTCTACGCTGCGTTGATATATGGCTTGACTTTAATAGCTGGAGAGGGAGGAAGAGAAAATGCGGTTGAAAGAGCGGAAAATGGAAAGAGAATGCAGGAAGAGATAGATATACCAGATATACAAAAGATTTTTACATAGATCAAGATCATGACACAAGTTATATATATAATGATACACATACATATATACATACATAGAGATGCGCTATGACGCGACACATAGATGCCGGAAGATAGAAGAAAGAGAGGATTGACGTGTGTAAGGTGGGTGGTTTAATGTCGTCAATGCAAACCATCAATGCGTCGGATGAACGAAATGTTTGAGTATGAGCATAACGTACATAATATTTTTCGAAGACATACACATTGCACTTCTGAAGAGCTGTACAATTTTTTCATATTATAATCAATGAAATCATCGTCACGAATGAGATTTTTGTCGATGTCCAGATCTTAATCTTGAGAATAAGAAAGATAAGAAAAATAATCAAGAAGAAATATAACACACAACTCTTCTCTTCTGAAGATAATCCCGCATCAGTAAAGCTAAGGTTAACTCGTGCGCCATTTTTGCTCCATTATTGGACGTTAAGCAAGCCTTTCCTACGATTTTTACTGCATTTAAAAGCATACAAGCACAAATCATACGTATACAACAGACGTCGAGCGTACTACGTTTGCAGATGAAAAAAAATATATATATATTTTTTTTTATATCATAGTCATAATAGAAGTAACATTCATTACATTTCTTATTCATTATTACAATGAATTATCAACTCACAATGTATTTCATATCCTAAACAATCATATTTTTTAAAATTGGTAACTGTGTCAGTCAAAGACGAAATCACTTCAAGGGACAGTCTTAGATCGAATCACAGACTAATTGGAGGAACAATCTTGGAGTTCAAAGACTGATTTTTAGGACAGTCATAGAAACGCTCATATCCTTTCGTGAATGTCAGCCGAGGGTAATTAAAGAATACCCGTTATGTCATACCAACAGCGGTTACATAATACCTTAATATAGCTCCTTTGCCCCTTAATCTATGCATCTACCGTATCTTTAGAGCATCGTAAACAACTGACACTAAGGGTGACTTAGCGTCGATGTAAGTTTAGATGTAAACAAAGACAGGATTATTTCAATCTCCATGTGTCATGCTATACAGAGATAAAGATGATACCGTATCATTGCATATTCACTGTATATATCATTTTATTGATCATTATTATTAATGATATTGTATCCAATTATAGGGAGTGCAGTTCGATGATATGCTATGATGACACGAACTTTACCATAAAGAAAAGTTAAACGACGCGCTTTGATATATATTTCTCCTGGTATACCTACTAATGACCGCAGTCTTTCGCTTACACAACTTTGACTTTGAAACGCTGCTAAGTCAGGCTAAAGAATTCAGATTATCCGTGTTCATATTTACCTTCTTTTTTTTCTTCTTCTTCTTTTTTTTTTCTTTTCGATTTTCTAGGGAGATATAGAGAAGGGGAGAGACGGACTCTCTCTACAGTCCACATTCATTAGTCATTCTGAGATAACATTTGTTTTGTGGTTAAACAAACACTAAAACTACACGCTAAAATTTAGTTTAATGGGGAGGTGTATGCTAGTAATTCCCTTGGGATTAGAAAAGATCCCAGGCTATCAGTTACCAGAGATAGGTAGGATGCTTGTAGTATTAATGAAAAAAAAAAAAAAAAAAAAAAAAAAAAAAAAATAGTATGGTGATGATGATAGTAATGATGGTATTACCAGTGACAATGCTAATGATAATGAAGATAATAGTAATAATAATAATAATAGTAATTAGGATAATGATGATAATGATATTGATAATAATAGAAATGGTAAAAGTAACAATGAAAATCATTATGATTACTGTCATAACAATGGTGATGATGATTATAGTGGTAAGAGTAATAATAATAATAATCATTATTATTATCATTATCATTAGCATTCATATCATCATTATCTTTATTATTATTATAATAATGATAGTAATGATGATGATAAAGATAGTGATAATAATGATAATGATAATAATAATGGTGAGGATAACACTAATGATGATAATGACAATAGTAGTATTGATAAGGATAATTATAATAGAAATAAGAACGACACAGCAAATAATGAAAACAATGGTGACAGTGATAATAATGATAAGTTAATGATAATAGTAATGAAACTCATAGCAGTAATAATGATTAGGATAATAGTGATGATAATATTAATGAAAGTGAAAATATATCCTAATGATATTGATGACACTGCTAGTAATAACAATAGCAATAATAATGATGATTGTTATCTTAACAGTGATAATAACAAAGAGAATGATAATAATGATGATAAAGAATATAAAACACTTCTACTGTTGATGTTGATACCTATTAATAAAAACTATTGCTACTATTACCATAAGCACTACTATGACTTCAACTATCAACTTTCCTACAGATACTATTACCATTAAAAACAACATTATAAACAATATTAATGATGACAATAACAGCGGTAATGATTATATAACAGTGAAAACAACAATGATAACTATTATGTTGACTGCGTTCATGATGGCAAAATAAATTATTTAGGTTTCAAATATCAAGATATTGATATTGAAAAATTGTCATAAAAAACGAGAGATGAAAAAGGAAAGTAAAATAAGAATGATGATAGTACTAATAGCAATAATGATAATAGTGATTATAACAACAACAATAATAATAATAATAATAATAAGAGAGAGTCAGAGTAAGAGAGAGAGAGAGAGAGAGAGAGAGAAAGAGGAAATTTGGAGAGGAGGAAAAAAAAAACATAATACAAAGAGACAATAATTAGGAAGAAAAAGAAAATAAGCAATTAGCGGAGTAACCTGAAGACCCTCAATCTATTTCTGAAGAGAAGATAATGTTGACAGCAAATATGAAAGGACACGCACATCTGGCAACGTAAGCGAGGACGCACTTTGTACATCTGGCATCGTCTCACCCTTGGCCACGTGCCGTCCGCGGTCCCTAGGGATGATTCTCCTACTTATCTTTCATCTGAAGTTCGACCTTATTGAAGCCAGTGTTTTCTTTCGGATAGAAGATGGTTGTAGTACTCCTTATCTATAATAAGAATTTCAGCCTTATCTGCTTCCCTTCTCCGTACCCTATATGTGATGCGTGCTTTGAGCTATATAGATTTAATTGGTGACTATAAATCTGTTGGTACTTGATAATGATGAGAGCAAGGATGCGTAAGAGGGGGGAAGGAGGGAGAGGAGGAAGAGGGAGAGGAAGAGGAAGAGGGGGAGGAAGAAAAGGAAAAGGAGGAGGAAAAGAAGGAGGAGGGGCAGCAGCAGAGACGAAGAAGAAAATGGAGGTGAGGAGGAATTAGAAAAGAAATTATATAAATGGATAGAAAGATATATATATATATATATATATATATATATATATATATATATAGAGAGAGAGAGAGAGAGAGAGAGAGAGAGAGAGAGAGAGAGAGAGAGAGAGAGAGAGAGAGAGAGAGAGAGAGAGAGAGAGAGAGAAAGCGAGAGAGAAGGAGAGATAGAGAGAGAGAGAGGGAGAAAGGAGATGCTGACCCAAGTTGTATCCATTTAAGATATGACCTGTTCTGCCATTATTATTAATATTTTCAGTTCTTCTTCTGTTTTTCCACTTAATATTATTGTCATACGTACACTTGTGCTGTGTTGTATATCTGTTATCATATTTCATATGACTTACTCATATAAAGTATACTATCTTACACTGTTTCGCTGTTACTGTTTCACACACACACACACACACACACACACACACACACACACACACATGTATATGCATGCGGACGCTGCTTCACCTGTTTATACACCCTTTCCTGTCGCGGTAGACATATCAGTTATTTGTTATCCTTTCCCCAACAGAGGAGCTATGCCTTGATATAGAGCTTTCTTCTTAATATCTTATTGTCACATAGCATTTACGTGATTCCTAGATATCGTTGGACCAATGTTAAATGGGATAGGAGTAATACATCAAGACATGGTAAATATGTTATCTAAATCCTCAACCTCCAACGCGCATTAATTAATCACCTGTGTGTGGATAGATACGCCATTACTGCCCTGAGTGACAATGAGATTAATATATTGAAATCAGAAACACTTTTCGAAGTGTAGTCTGTTTTCCATTCGAAAAATATGCTCTCTAAGGAACAAGTATAATCAAAATATATATATATATATATATACATATATATATATATATATATATATATATATATATATATATGTATATATATATACATATATATATACACACATATATATGTATATATATATACATATATATATATTCGCCGGAAGCGAAGGAGCCCCTGGTCACGGCGGCGATCAGGATCGTTCTGGAGCAGAGGGTGCTAAAAATATCCGTTTAGTCCCAGGCCACTTATCGTTGATGAATCTGTGCACATACAATGTAAGGACTCTGAGAACAGAATCTGATCTTTTGACACTGCTTGAGGAACTTTCATTTATTAAATGGGATATTGTAGGACTTTATTAAGTTAGGAGACTAGGCGAAGAGCAGAAATTACTAAATGATGGACACATATTATATTGGAGAGGTAAACCCCTGGATAGCAAACAAGAATCAGGAGTAGATTTCTTAGTTCACAAGTGCTTCAAAAAGAATGTCAGGGAATTCTACAGTATGAGCGAAAGAGTAGTTTCTGTAATACTGAAACTAAACAACAGATATAACATAAAAGTTATCCAAGTGTACGCTCCTACCGGCAGTCATAGTGATGAGGAGATAGAGAGCTTCTATGAAGATGTGCAAGCA
>BOPN01001563.1:95917-100917 GCA_017312705.2 Penaeus japonicus
AAAAGTCTTTTTCAAACGATACATAGCAAAATACTACCAATCATTATACAATGGAAAATATTTATCCAGAGCCAAAAATGGTTACGTAGACTTTTATGTGTAATAAAACATCGCTATGGGCACATGTTGCAAACGTGGTGGCCATGGGCTTTATATCACAGAGTAGCTTAGTGATAGGAAGGTACGGCGATAGAGCAATCACGACCCTATAGATAACTTGATCATCGGCAAAAAAAAAGTAGTCGACATAGACAATACAGTTGCTAACGAACGTTTTGAATATAAACAAAGTATATATTTAAATATAATTATTGAATAATTCGTGTGGGAATTCTTCTGTGACTCTAAGGGCTGATTTCGCGTGTTCTAAGGGTACTTTGTCATCGTTATCTTCTTCAGAGCTGAAGACTCTATGACGCCGACGATAGACTGTAGAGGCAAGGAGGGAGAGAGAGAAGGAATGAAGGAGGAAGATAAGGAACCAGGGAAGGAGGGAGGGAGGGAGAGAAGGAGAGAGAAGGAATGAAGGAGGAGGATAGGGAACCAGGGAAGGAGGGAGGGAGTGATAGAGGGAAGGAGGAATGAAGGAGGATAGGAACCCAGGGAAGGAGGGAGGGAGTGATAGAGGGAAGGAGAGAGAAGGAATGAAGGATGGAGTTAAAGAGGAGGAGGGAGGGGTTGGAAAAAAGGAGAGGAATAAGGAGGAGGAGGAACGTATAGAGGGTAGGAGAGGGAATGAGTTAGAGAGGGGGAAGGAGGGAGGGAGGGGGGAGTGGATAGGGAGAAGGAAAGAGGGAGAGAGTAAAGGAGAGATAAAGAAGAAAGGAAGGAGTTTGAGAGGGAGAGGGATGGAGAAAGGGAGAGAGGTAGTGATAGAGGGGAGGAAGGAAGGAAGGACAGGATAGAGAGAAGGAGGAGGAATGGGGGATAGGAAGGAGGAGCGAGGGAGAGAAAAAAGGGAAGAGAAGGAAGAACGAAAAGGGTTAGAAAGGGGAAGTGAGAGAAATGAAAGGGGGAAGGAAAGAAGGAAGGAGGAGTTAGTGAGGGGGAGGGAGGGAGAGAAGGGATAGAAAGGAGGAGGGAAGGAGGGAGGGAGTGAGAGAGAGGAGAAAGGTAGGAAAGAGGGTGTGAAAGAGGAGAGGACGAAAGGAGGGAAGGAGGGAGGGAGGATGGAGGGAAAGGGAAGGGAGGGAGGATAGAGATAGAAAGGAAGGGAGGTGTGAATGAGGAAAGGGAGCGGGAAATTAGAAGTGGAGGGAGGGAGGACGGGAGAAGAGGGGAGAGAGGGAGGATGGAGGAAGAAAGGAGGGAGAGAAGGAAGGAGGAATTAGAGAGTGGGAAGTGGAGGGAGGGAGGATGAAAGAAAAAGAAGAGAGGGAGAGAGGAAGTAAGAAAAGGGAGAGGGAAGGAAGGAGGGTGATAAGGATGGGGAAGGAGGGAGCATAGGGACTTTTAATCATAACATTTCTCGCCTCACATTCCTTCGAAGCCATCTGGTTTCAGCGCCACAACAACTCGACCGTCTTCCGCCGACGCCAACTCTCCTGAGACCTGAAATGCCATGACAATGACGAACTAATCTTAGAACATGCAAATCTAACCCTTACTGCTCGCGAAATATATATTATATTGTTATATCATTATATCTTAGTTTTATACATATATATATATATATATATATATATATATATATATATATATATATATATATATATATATATATATATAATTATGCTTTGTTTATATTCAAGATGCTCGTTAGAAAGTATTTAATTAATATCACTTAATATGTGAGCATCATAATCAGTGATATTCAAATGTTTCATGAATACTTAGCAATTCTACCTTCTTATCACAAAGCTTTTTTTGTATTGTAAACATCATAATTCTCTTATCACCCTGTCATAACACTTAAGGTATCCTTTGTTCCTTCACCAGGTTAACATCATGTGATTCATACTTATCTAAACATATGCTCAATCAGATTCTTTCATATATTCTATTAAAAAAAACTTTCAAAACGAAGCATGACTTTGTAGACTTTGTGTAGTCGAAACAGACCGCTCGCAATCTCAGATATGATAACCCCCCCCCCAAAAAAAAAAAAAAAAATCCCCCCCTGGTCGCCACTGCCATGCCTGCCATCTGGTCACGACGCTACCAAACTCGAACAGAAAATAAAACTTCCAAACATCGACAACTTTAACTTCACCACCAACTGGAATCAACCTACATACACTACTATACATATGACAGATGAAGCTTGAGGCAATGCACAAAATACTACTAAAGTAAGGAAAGGAAGAAAGGGAGGAGATAGGGAGGAAGAAGGAAAGAAGGAGGGTGATAGAGAAGGAAAGGAAGAAAGTAGGGAGATAGGGAGGAAGGAGGAGAGAAGGAGGGTGATATAGAAGGAAAGAAAGGAAAGGAGGGACTTTGACTTTGGCAAGTTTATTGAAACAAGGGGTTACTTGCATTTCAAAAGAATGAGGTAACATTGGTTATCCTCACATAAATCTTAGTCCCTCTTTGGGTTCATATATCTTTTACTAAACCTTACAGCTATGTCAATATGTTGAAATATATACAGTACAAAAGGCGGATTAATCACAACCATACAGAGTTAAATGTTTACATATCAGGAGCGATATAACAGTGAGAATTATCACCCTCAGCATGCTAAGTCTTCTCCTGAGGACACATAGTTACATACTTGAATATGTGACGCACATACATGTTAACAAAACACGTATGTTCCCGGAGGAAAGCACTTATCAGAAAGTCAAGAAAAATATTTATATTCAACAGGATGACGTATCCCAAAAGATATTCACTCACATCTCAATAAAAGTCACAGTCGGATATACACAGTTGTCAACTACAATTATGTAATTGATGCAAAGTCTTTGTACTTCTTTAATTTTTTATTACCTGGCCATTTCTAAACATCCATACAGCTTGTTCGGGGAGTCCAGCTATCTCTGAGTTCCTGTAAGTCTAAAGTATGGAACACTGTAAGATATAGTGTACTAAGGTGTGTGGCCTTGGTGACCTACACACCCTGCATTCTTTTTCCTGTTCACCTGTCGGGACACCTAACTCCCAATAGTATTTATACCCTAACCTAATTCTCATATGCAGAGTCTTTCCACTTGCTCTTGCCCCTCCCATAAGTGAAGTCTGTGTTCATCACTAGATGCATATAGAGTTGCAAGGTTTAGCTCGTTTCAATCAACTCGTCTTTCTTAATTTCATCATAGTCTAACCGTATTTTGATATTGGTACTTTGAATATCCACCACACATTTTTTAGCTGCCTCCTTCGCTACCTCATCCACAGCCTCATTAAGGGTGATGCCGACATGCGATGGGATCCAGACGAATGTAATGACACATCTTAAGAGCATTTACTCGGCACTCGTTAACAATGTGCTCAAACACAGAGCCCCTGCTTTTAAGTGAGTCCAGCGTTCCCATGCTACCTACAAAGAAGAATGCATCTTTATCAATAATTTCAGTCTTTATAAATGCCGTCAATATTGCCCATAACTCAGACTGTGTCGATGATATATAATTACTCAGTCTTATCCCTCTTCTTGTGGTGACCACGCCACTTGCAGTGAACTGTCTGATGATCACCCCGCATCCTGCCCTGCCATTCTTCAAAACTGACACATTACAGTAGACATGAGGAATATCAAGGTGCGTTAATTTTTTATCTTATGACCATATCTTGCTTTAAGTCGACCTGGTTCATACAGCCTCTTATTCATACAGAGGGGATCGACATCTACATTAATCTCCTGATCCTCCCATGGTGGCACTTTGGGGGATGTCTGAAGCGAAAGACAAAAGTCCTTCAGGCCATAATATTCTATATAATTTTCAGCTCCTTCATGTATCCTTATCAATAAAACGGCCTGATGTTATTAAGACCGCATACCATATCTTTCACTAATTTCTTTCTGCTGTTCCCTTTCATTAGCCTGACGGCTGCTATAACTATAATCTTGCTTACTATGTGTACAATACTTTGCAATCCTGTCTTGAAACCCGAGGATAATACACATAGCTTCGTTCTGTATGATGAAAGGAAGGAGGGAGGGAGGGAGGGAAGGAAAGAGGTGTTAAGGGGATGGGGTGGGGGTAATGAGTGAGAGAGTTAGTTGAGACAGGTGGTTACACAGCAAAAGGATCAGGTGACATAGGTCGTTCTGGGACTCCATTTTAGTCTCTCTAAGGGCTCACACATGGGCTCTTGCATGATAGACCTACTTGTGGTCAATTCAGTATCTCGAAGATATTCTGTCTGTTTAAAGAGTTTTTTTTTCTCTAATATCTTACTTGCATGTTGAACGGTTACATCAGTTGTATTCAAATGTTTCTTTCTGAGCAACGGTTCTAGGTAGTGTGTCAGGTAATGTAAGGTACCCATCTCAATTTCGTGACAATGACTTTAAGATAAATAAAGCCTATTTAGTCTGTACATAGCTGTGGATAGACGACCAGTCGAGTCATCCTTGTAAGAATTAAGGGCATGCAATGACGTGAATTTGTTCTGATAATTGTTTTGATTTCCTTGTGATCTACACCCTTCAGAGCAACAAGCAATGCGAATAATTCAGCCGGTAAAATCGAAGCCCAATTATTGACTTTGATTCTTACGTTATCAAACTTCCTTGCGACACTTGCACTTCTTGCTAAAGGCACTGATCCATCTGTAAGTTGTTTTGCATCAAATTAATTTTTGAACTGTTTAGTAATATCATAATTATAGTGAAGTTTCAAGAAATAAATCATTTCAAGGATCTTTTTCGTTAGTACATTTGCTTAGATTACCGTCGTCGGTCGTAGCAGTGGTCGCGTCTGGTGGACTGATCGCCATGTCGTCGATAGCTAGCCAATGCGTCACCATGTTGCATATTCTCATTATCAGCTTGTTTTTCTCTACTTCTTGGTTTTCTGCTTATTGTCGTTGTGAAGTCGTCCTCAGATCATCTT
>BOPN01001563.1:105917-108417 GCA_017312705.2 Penaeus japonicus
CTTTTTGATTGAAACAAAGGCATTCTTTCCAAAATCTATCAATTTGGGAACTACTACTTCTCTAATATTCTCCTGTGTCAAAATTTCGATGAATCGACTAATCAACTGGCTCATTTCAGAATCCACTTCGCAAGTGTGATTATCCTCAGGTTCATCATCATTTGGCCTAAGGTCATCTTGAGGCCTAAAATGGTCTATTATGGCCACGAGTTCCTTACAAAAGCTTTCATATACGTCAAGGGTGTCACTGTCTTGCAGTCCATTAACGGATACTTCTAAGACATTTGTCAGACTCCTTGCTATATCCAGCAACCGGCAATTTTCGCTACATCTCCTTCTTCTTACATGACGTGAACATTTGCTGTACAGGAGAAGACTGGTGATTACAGGAACAAGTGAGTCAATCATTGTCTTTTGCCTTCTGAACGAAAAGCATGCAAATTTGCACAATAAATCAATGAGCAAATCTCCATTGCCTTCATTATCAATAAGAAATTGTTTTACTTCTTCTGAGTTCTCAAGTAACACCCTCATGAGGGGATGTTTCTGTAATGGCAAAAATTCTTCTTTGTCTGGCTCTGTCATCCATTGTATATTGCATGTTATTAGATGTGTGTAAATAAATCCAGCTGCCCAGTGTTCTTGGAACTTACTGTGTGGGAAGGACCAAGTTTGGTCAAATGATAGACCATTCCGAGTTCTTTTAGAAGTGAAAAATCCAGATAACATCTCTTTGTATGGTACTTGTAGACTACAACACTTTGCTTTTAATTCCTCTACCGTTTCTGGCCACAAATCATGTTCTTTTCTCATCAGACCTCTGAGAGAAACTTTCTTGATGGCGCTGTAATAGTCTTTGACCTTACTTTCAGCATCATCAATCCTTTGCACTGCCAACCTCTCTGTAATCTTGCCCATCATGAGGATCGTCAAGTCCTCATAGATGTCTGCTGAACGTTGGTCTGGGTCTTCAACCTCACGAATGATGACTAGAGTCATAGTCAAAGGGATGTCCAGCTTATCTATTTTCATTGTCATGGCCTCCAGCATTGCAATAATGTTGCCCTTCAATTCGTCTCTGCGGCTTGGCTCTTGTACAATCTCGGATAAGGTTTTGTCGACAAAGTAGGAACGATCTTCCCTTCGTATCCCTTTGATTTCAATATTCATTATCTTCTTTCTTTGTTCTGTGATGTGAATGAGATCATTCAAACAGCTGACCTTGTGTTGGTTATCACCAAAACCGCATGTTGCCTTGTTGAAAGTTAAGGAGGTCAGTGATGAGTTTCTTTGACTCTTCATTAGCTTCATCATAACCATCCAGAAGGAAAACTAAACCAAAATTCAAGAAGAATTCTTCAAAATACTCGATCTTGACTCTAGACTCCTGAAAAGTCTTCAGAAACACATTCTTTAGCATGTCCTTCAAACTGCAGATGTTAGAGCCTCGAAGTTGAAAGTACATCAGATGTGAAATGTTTTCAAGTCCTGCTATTTGTGTAGGGTCTTCCACCCAGGTCTCAATCATGAATTTGAGGAGGGTGGTTTTCCCCATGCCTCCTTCACCTGAAATAATCAACACTTCGGGCAGGTCACCATCTCTCCGCCTCACCTGAAGAAGCTCTTTGTGGGAAACGGTTCGAGGTTGTGTATGAGAGTGCATGGCCTGCAGCGATCAAGTCTTCTTTGATTATCGAGTTGGTAGAATTAAAACTGGTTGCACTTTCAAATCTGGATACAACCACTGTGCAAGGTAACATCCACAGTTGAGGGTACAGGTCATGCAGCTCTTGGCGACTAGCCTCTTTGACGTTGTTTTGGATAATGTCCCGAAAAACAGTAATTTCGTTTTGAAGTTGTGGTAGCAAGGACAGGTCATTGGGATCCAATGGCTCTCGTACCTTTGTTAACAGATGCTTAAACTCCTGTTTGATTCCACTGATCAAAACACGGGGAATGTGCGGTTGCTGCCGAGAGACGATGCCTGCATTTCTTGAAATTCTAGACAACAGGCGTTTGAGCCACTTTAGCTTTGTTGCAAGCTTTTTATCAGACATTTGTGTGACAACCTTTGTATTGTGCAATGTTATTGCGTTCCTGCTTCAGCTTATATATAAGGTGTTCCAGCTTCTTCAGTCAATTGTTTTCCATACATCTGAGTTGAGGCGTTCAGCCCACAAAAGTTCTGAAGGACAACAAAAAGAAGAGAAAGGTCATATCCCTGAAAAGTTGCATCAACGTTTAACAGATACGGAATTTCTTTATCTAGTATGCTGTGTTGTGAAGCATTGAACATTTGTTTGTATTCCTTTTTAGGGCGTCCCTGGCTTTCAAAGTATTTCTTGATGCTTAGATTCCCTCCTTTGTAAGTCCATTTTAAAATCTGTACCAGCACATCCCGGCCATGTTCGTTCACTGCCACTTGGTACCGGAAACCGTTCACTATGTCTCTCGTGAATGCCATTCTCCTGGTGTATGCTTGGCGACCAAACAGAAGCGG
>BOPN01001563.1:158417-168417 GCA_017312705.2 Penaeus japonicus
TATATATATATTCCTTTATTCAAATATATAGCCATTATTTTTTGTTTTCTTTTGCATGGTGTCATATTTAAATCCTATATACACACACACCCCGGAAGGAATATTAAGATATACTTTCAGAGTCGAGAGGATCTGGCTGAGCAATTACGACTCCAGCCTCCTCTTGTAATGCCCAGCCATAATTACTGTAAAAGCATAAACACTAACCTTCCAGCGCCATGTTTGTTGTTTATGTCCACTCAGCCTACACCAGCGAAGCTTAGGGTATGCTCCTCGTACATTAAGGAACACCAGAGGAAGTATTCAGTAATAGAATTAATAATCTGGATTTTCTGACCGATGTCATACCCTACAAAACACTGAATATCAGTTCTCAGGGAAGGATGGAGGGGAGAAAATTACTTAGTAAGGAGCTGGAGATACATGTTCCCAGAAGTCAGAGAGACAAAGTCAGAGCGTGACGGAAAAAAAAAAATATTAAGATGGTAATTGTATCAAAGTATTCAAGGGGCTTTATTCAATCTATGTTCAGGCCACAGTTTGGCATTCCCAAATTATTGTGATCCACTAACCATCAAATTTAAAACTGGATCTCTCTCTCTCCCTCACTTACTTCTGTATCTATTTCCCTCTCTCTCTTGCGTGTCTTGTTTTATATATATATATATATATATATATATATATATATATATATATATATATATATATATAGAGAGAGAGAGAGAGAGAGAGAGAGAGAGAGAGAGAGAGAGAGAGAGAGAGAGAGAGAGAGAGAGAGAGAGAGAGAGAGAGATAGAGAGAGAGAGAGAGAGATAGATAGATAGATAGATAGATAGATAGATAGATAGAGAGAGAGAGAGACAAAAGTATTGGAATTAGCGTGTATGATAATGTGTACCAGGCAGTTTAGGATCGTTTTTCATTTTCCAGTTGTGTTCTACCTAACCTGCTTGGCGTCTATGACCCACCAATGAATCAGATCACTGCTTCAGAGCTTGAGGGTTGGAAAATCCTGACAGACTTTGGGTTTAAAGGTATTTGGATTCCCATGTCTTCCATATGTTAGATCAGCGTTTTACCACTTTCCAATATATAAATCCGTATTATTCATATTAAATAATTTTGACACTCTCCTTGCAGAAGTTAGCGATGACCAAGAAAACGGCTGGCTACGCTACAACGTGATCTTGTGGGCAGCTCTATAAAGAGAACCTAAAGAAAGTACCGGCAACTTCCAACACATATATCTTGGCAGCACCGCACAGCTAGACGATGCAGTTAACAAGAGACATAGTGAATGGTTTTCGATATCAGGTAGCGGTGAACACAGAGGGCCAGCGCGTATTGGTGGAGGTAGTGAAGTGGACTTACAAGGGAGGGAAAGAAAGTGTCAGATCATATTTCAAGAGTCTAAACCGCTCTAATAAGAAATACAAAGACATTTTCAATAATGAACAACGGAAGTTACTGGAATCTGAGGTTTCTCCTATTGTGGACGTGGACGCTGCCTTTAAGGACTATGACATTTCTCTTCTCTATGCCATTCTGCAAAACTTTTGTGGGCTGGAAGAACCCAATTCCCGAGTCTGGACCTCACCTGGAACTGGGGAGAGACTGGAGCATCTCATTTACATCCTGAAAGAACAGCGTAATGATATTTCTCACAAAAAGGTTGTTCAGCAAATGTCTGACAAGAGGGTTGAAGAGAAACTGCAATGGCTGAAACATCTATTGTGGAAGATCCTCCAGACGGCTTGCACTTTTGCAGGGAAGCGTCTCCATAACGCCCGCAACGTGATGCTGACAGTCAACAGTAACTTTAGACGTCTGATGATGAAGGTCCGAGAGCCATTGGATTCGAAAGACTTTGCCTTATTACCGCAACTCCAAGACGAAATTAGGGTCTTCCGTGAAACCATCATGGAAAAGGTGAAAGAGGACAGTCGGCAAGAGCTGCACGACCTTTACCCTCATCTGTGGGATGTCACTCTCGCACTGTGGCTCTGCCTAGAACTGAAAATGCGCCCAAGGTTAAGCTTTACCAGCCTGATCGTCAAGGAGGACATGATATGGCCCTTGCCAGCACAGCAACAACCTCGAATCATATCCCACAAGGACTTGCTTCAGGTGAGACGTAGAGATGGTCACCAGCCCGAGGTCCTGATCATTTCAGGAGAAGGAGGCATGGGGAAAACATCCCTTATGAAATTCATGATCCAGAGCTGGGTGGAAAACCCCTCACAAATCACCGGGCTTCAGGACATTTCACATCTGGTATTCTTCCAGCTTCGAGGCTCTAATGTCTGCAGTTTGAGGGACATGCTGAAGAACCTATTTCCGAAGACCTTACAAGAATCAGGAGTCAAGACAGAATATTTTCAGGAGCTTTTCATGACATTCCCTGCAGTCTTCCTTCTGGATGGCTATGATGAAGTGAATAAAAAATCGAAAAAACTTGTTGTTGATCTTCTCAACATGACGAACATGCGCATTATCATATCTACAAGGCCAGGATGTCTGAAGGAACTAACCCAGCTTATGCAGACTAAAAAGAGGGTGCTGGTTGTTGAGATGAAAGGTATAAGCAAGGAAGACTGTGCTGTATATGTTGAAAATGCCTTGTCTGAGAATGTCCACGATCCGCTTCGTAGGAGCGAAATGAGAAATAACATTCTCACTAATCTTGAGAACTTGAACACAGAAAAGAATGAACTGAACGTCCCGTTAACTATGAAACTACTAACTGTACGTGAAATTCTGGCTCCAGATCGGAGTTCGACAAACATTTATGAGGACTTGACTATGCTCATGATGGGCAAGACGGAAGAGAGGCTGATAGTAAAAGGCATTCAAGAGGCTGAAGATAAAATCAAAGAATATCACGAGTTTCAGAAGAAAATCGCTCTCCGAGGTCTGAAAAGACGCGAGCACAACCTGTGGCCAGAAACAGTTAAAGAAATGAAAGCAAAGTGCAGAAGTCTAAACCTTCCTTATGAAGAAATGTTAGCTGGATTTCTCACTTCCAAGAGATCTCGAGAAGGTCTGACGGTAGTCCAGACTTGGTCTTTCCCACACAATCGGTTCCAAGAACACTGGGCAGCTGATTATCTAGCTACAAAGTTCGCAGCTCTGGCTAGCCCGCAACCACCCGATGAGAATGAAATTCCGTCCAGTGAAGAAATGTCTGTGCTGAATCCAAACAAAAATCCTCTTTTGGAAATCTATTTCAATGGGCCCCAAGAGGCAAGGCAGTTGGTACACGAAGAGGGATGCAGACAAAGAGATTTGCTAATCGATCTATCCTGCAAGGCCCTCCGCCTCTTGCCGTCAGCAAAGGAATCACTGAAGAAAAAGTTAACTCTTGCGGTCGTCTCCCTCCTCTTGTATAGCGAAGGCCCTCTCCCTGCAACGGACACGAAACGCAACAGAATATGCCAGTTCCTACGAGCATCAGGGAACTCCCCGTGTGTGGCGGAGGTCTGCGAGAAAGTACTACAGAGACACTGCCTGTAGGAAGTGCACGGAAGGACCTTGAAAGAAATGCTGGTTCTCGAGGATGTCTTCGAGTCTCATCATGGAGGAGGATCCTGAAGAAGCATATCCTTACTACCTGGAATTCGCTTCGAGGGAGTGTCTCCATGGTAACGTCGCGATTGCGCAGGGAGATTTCAACGTCGAGGCAGGAAGCTCCCTTGGTGTTCATTTATGGACCACACTGGCCTTGACTCGTGAAGACAGTGCTCTTATTTACATTAAAGATGGTGGTATGGGGTGATTTTTCCACGTTAATGAATGAAATAAAAATGATATTTTAAATATACATGTATCAAAATTGTATATACACACACACACATACAAGCATATATACTCTATGCGCATGTTTATTTGATTGCTTGGATGTGTGTATAAACACACACACACACACACACACCAAGTCACTAACATCCGGCCATTGGTGAATTATTCCTCAGATACCAGTATGCCATTTCTTCTTCATACCGTCGAAAGTGCTTTTCTTTGTTACATGAAAGTGCGAGCAGGTCAGAGTGGTAACCTTACGTATAGATAAGCCTCAAGCGATCAACTCTAATGAATAACTTCATAAGGCATACATTCTAACGAAGCTATTTGGGGAATTTCGACTTTATCTTTCCTCCCCCATTCTGCACGCCCTTTTGCGCTCGTCATAACAGTGGCTCGCTCGTGTGGAAAAGTTCTTGCACATCACAAGAGAATTTCTTTTTTCTTTTTTTCTTTTTTTTGTACGTTGTCACATGAATCATATTTTACGCTACCGTTTGGCGTAACAACGGCTTTTATGTTTTCCCTTCACTTTTTACACAAGAGTTCGAGATATAAGCGCGTTTTCTGGACAAGTGCTTTACGCTGTAACTCCGTTGTAATTTCCGGTTTTTTTTCTTTTCATTTTTTTTCTATGGTTGTAATACCAACCAGTTTTCAGCACCAAAGCCTTATTTCCCTATCATGCATAATGTTACCAATATTAGTTTATTAAATTCTCCAATGGTTTCCGTCTAATATTTCATTTATTTTGTGTCTGTATTGTACCCACTCTCGGCAACCCAGCGAGGTGCCTATTCCCATTTTTGTTGATTTATAGTCTTTTGAAAAAAAAAAAAAAAAAAAAAAAAATATATATATATATATATATATAATATATAGATATATATCAATATATATATACATATATATACATATATGAACAGGACAATAAAATGATTATAGCAGCATATTGATAATGGTAATCTTTGTAACAAATTGAAAGCGATGGTAGTGATAATAAGATTAGTAATAATGATGATAAGAATAAAAATGATAATAATATTCTCATTATTAAGATTATTATTATCATTATCTTTACGGATAATGATGGCAATAACGGATAATAATATAATGATAATAATATTCATGATAATGATAATAATAAGACTAATGACAATAAAAAATAATAATAATGACAATGGTAATAATAATGTTAAATAGATATACCCACAATGACGGTACCGAAGGCATAATGATGATATCTATGTCTTCCCTCCATGAGTAGAGGAGGACAATAAAAATTCTGATAACAATATTAATGATAGTAATACTAATGACAATAACTACAACAGCAATAATAATGATAACTATTGCAATGCTACTACTACCATAATGAAAATGATAACAAGAAAAATAACAGTGATCAACAAACATATGCTCATATATATACAGATGCACAAACACACACACACAGACACACACACACACACACACACACACACACACACATATATATATATATATATATATATATATATATATATATATATATATATATGTGTGTGTGTGTGTGTGTGTGTGTGTGTGTGTGTGTGTGTTTGTATGTATGTATGTATGTATATATGTATATATATATATATATATATATATATATATATATATATATATATATATATATGCATATATATATATGTAAATGAATATACATATATATATATAAATATATATATATGAATGTATATATATATATATATATATATATATATATATATATATACATATATATATACACATATATATATATATGTATACATATGTATGTATATGTGTATATATGTATATGCATGTGTGTATATATATATTTATGTGTATATATATGTATATATATATGTTTGTATATATATATGTATATAAATATACAAATATAGGTGCACTACATATGTGTATAATGATAGTTTAAAACGCACACTTGGGAAAGCAATAAACACAAAGATAAATACTGGGAATAGACAATAATACAGATTCATAAATATCAGCATATGCTCTGCAAATCCCAACACAAATAACCGCGTTGAGCTATGGAGGTAGAGCAAATAGAGAGCAATTTCGTTAGATAATAAAATATAATTTGTTGATATTCAGTCGTACACGCAATACCCCCCCTCCCCCCCCTCCCCCTCTTTTCCTTCCCCCACCCACCCACCTCAACCCCTCCTGTAAAAAAAAATAAAATAAAAAAAAAAATAAATAAAAATAAAATAAGGGCGTACGGCAGCGTCCGATTTCCTCCGGGAGAGGGCGGAGGGCGCGGGCGTAGGACTCTGGATTAGGGGTAGCTCCTGTTAGGGATTTATGAACCTAGGGATTCCTGTGGGCGCGTGTGGGGGACGGATGGATCGGCGATTTGATGTAGTGTTACAAAACTTACGCTTGTTGTTGTTTTTATTTATTTATTTTTATTTTATTTTTTTTCCCCAACAATTTGCGAGGGATTTCTGATGTAGGAAACTATTGGTGATGATTTTCTGTCTGATTTATATGGAGATTTTGGTGTAATAAAAAAGTATGTTGAGAATTTCTTCTATTTTATGATTTCAGTGTTTGATGGAATTTTGAGGAAAATCAACTTTGAGATATTCAGTGTCATGTAATGAAGTTAGAATCCACGAGTAAGATACGTTTTTTTATCTCTGTTTTCATAGCAGAATAATCTTAGTTAAATAGCTTGGTATCATGTTTAATTCATATATATAAATTTTACCTTGAGTGTAGCGTTATGGTTTTATTTCTTCTCACAAGGGAATGCAGAGAAATTATCCGAAAGTCATGTACATTTCACTGTAACTTTTTATCAAAGTTTATTGCGACACGTGTAGAAAAAGGTGTGAGTGAGAGTGAATAATTTCACAGTGTGAGAGATGTAATTATAACCTCATAGGAAATACATGTAATTCTAATGAAAGTTTACTTCGAAACGCGTCAATTACATTTTTGCGATGTCATTTTTTTCCCTGTTCTATTGATATGCTTTTTGTTTAACCTTTTACCAAATATGGCTTGAGAAAACACGTGCACCAGGAACCATGTATGTGGGTTTGACTTACCGATGTAGAATTATATTTAATGAAACAAGTGTTTGATTGTATAATCATTATGTGAAATAGATTAAAAAGAAATATATATCCTAACGATTAGTAGATAATGTAACAAATGTGTCAGGAAATTTGATGGAATCCCACGAGGAATCAATTAACCTAATGATGCCTTGGACGTATGTTGTTTACTATAATTGTTTTTCTTACCCATAGATGGCTCCACAAATGCCTATTCACCAAGGAGTCAGTGAGTAGTTCCTCACTTGTTTACCACATTCCTTGAATTTTCGTGAGAAAAAGTATATTTCTATTACTGCAGTTATCGTTAATTTACGTTATTACATCAGCTCTTTATTTGTTATTATAATAACGTTAATAACAACAATAATCGCTGAAAGGAAATCTTCATGATAATTCAAGGAATGTGATTGACTCCCGGTTTGCTAATTGCTTATGGAAGTTTTTATGTGTAAACAATAGTACTAATTAGATTAAACAGTGGTGTCAGTGGGTTAATGATTATTGTACTCGTACCGACACAAGCGATCCAGGATGTTACGATGAAAAAGTTTGACTTGTTATGTTGATGCTGTCGATCCTTACCAATACTACTTTTATTTCTGTTATATCAATTCTAGCTACATTATCCAATGAATACATTGCATGTGTACAGTATGTTCATTTCGAAGTACCAATTCTGTTTTATGCAATGTACGCATCATATGACTTATATTCCATGATGTGCAATTCTGTCTCACCATATTCATTACTTGTTGCATGTATATATTTGATGCGTTTGGTTATACCACTTCCCTGTTCCCTTCGTTCTGTTTAAATGGACATAACAGTCGCTTGGTGTTGGCTTGAAATCTCCCACTCCTTCATTGCATCACACGCGATTCAGACACTGATTGTTTATATTCAAAATATAATGAGCATAATCCCTTGGGAATCCTCAGATCTACATCTCGATCAGTAAGACGGCAGTTCTCCCTCCGGCCAGTGCGGACGCGTTACTCGTGGTGTTAAGTCGAACCGTTCTTGGACCGGAATCTTCCCTTTCTCTTAGTGCCACATGAATCATTTCACTATAGCAAAGAGGGATAGGCTTATGTAAATGACATTTCGATGGGTCATCCTCCTCAGTCTTATGTGTCCCGTCATTTGTAATTCAGATGAAGATGTGATATTGAAGTATATCAATTACACATGTACTGTGGAATGATTAATTCTTCTTGCCTATTCCGGTACTACCATATATCTTCCTGTGGCTTCGAGTGCCTAGTTTCCAGATTAAACGAGGGCTTATACAATATTAAACCTCGACAAAGGAGGTTTTGTTAACCGGATTATAACAACGTGGTTGACAGTTGGGACCCATACAGTACAAGGACGTCTCTTGTTTTATGAACGATCATCGCTTTGTGTAGCCGAAGGAGATGCTAAAAGAGACTGAGATCCATATTATCATCCTGACCTTGTCACTTATGCTCACATGAGTCTCGAGATTATTACACGTGTCAGTATCAATTTTGGTTTTATCTGTGAGTAATAGATGTATGGGAAAAGACAGCTAATTAGTTTAATTTGCGTCTTGTGTTGTTTTTCGCATAGATATTTATCTTAATTTAATCTTATTTCCTTTACTATTATCATGTTTATCATCGTTATTATTATTGTTATCATTATTAATACATTTGCCCATGCTCTCTTCATAGATGAGAGATCGTGAAGGGAGAGTTTTGTAGAATCAATGACTCGTCGTAGTCACTCCCGCAGATCTGCTTTAGGCTACTTCGCTACAGCCATCAATGTTGGAGAGTCCGGGGCCCTCTGGTCTCGTAACCATGACCTTTCTAATATATTCTTGTGATACTGATAAGTATAACATCGACTCGACAAAGACTTCGAAACTGAGACACGTCAGTTTCTTTGTTGCAGGTCTGAATTGAAGATATTGATGTTTGGATTCCGGGTGTCTGGTCAAGCTAAAAATATTCTAAAACCGATAGTGTTTACAAAACCCATATGTGATCAGATTTCGGCCATGTATAAGAAATATCTTCATAACTCTTTATCGTGGGTTACGAAGCCATAACATACGCCTATGTTTATAAAATGGTTTGGAAAATAGAAATTCACCAAAACCAGAGCTACAACTACAACCACAACTACAACCACAACAATCCAAAAACGTTCTTAACATATTCAACCAGGTCATCACGGGGAGGAGCACCACAGAGGGCTCAAAAGATTCCCCTCTATGTTTTGGTAATCGAACTTTGAATACCTTTTCCCTTCTGCACTTTACTTTCTTCCTGTGTGCCCATTAATATACAGTACGAATCCTAAATTAACCCGCGGGTCTCCAGGTACTTTGCGACACTCAAGTACTCGGAAACGTCCTCAAGTGCGTAAAAGGAGAGGGGACTTTTGGGAGAGTCTCTGGCTGCGTGGACAAGCAACGACAAAGAAAATCGTCCTTACAGGTTTCTACAGTTAGACTGAAAGTTGCTTGCTGGTGAATCTTTTAAATTATCATTTTTATTTCTTCCAGGTTATGCTTTGATGCTTCGGGCAGCCATGAGTCTCAAAGGCAGGTGGTCTGCTGCTTGTTTGTGTGTTGAATATTTTTGAAGTATTGTGAATTATGATTTTGAGTTAGTATGAGGTTTAAAGGGGAGTTATATGTATAAGTATTGTATAAGTATAAGTATTGAATGTCAGTTATTTGATTGAGCTAGTACTTGTATTATATATGAATTATAGAGTAAGTTTACAATATTTAATTTCCATTATGAGTATGTGTGTTGATTGTCATAGGTATGAGAAAACATTAGAGATGAAAGTAATTTATAAGTATAATCGTTAAACGTGAGTTATGAGCATGAATGTTAGATAAGAATTATAGTTATGAGTTACTACGACCGTTCAGTGCCAATAATGAATATGTTATTATGAGTGTTTAATGTCAGTTATGAATAAGCGTGTTAATGATATAATATACTGCGAATGCTAAATTCTGAAAATAAGTATAATCATGTGATTATAACTGCTGAATTTATTGTGACCTGACTATTGAGTATGACCAAGGAACATGAGAACTCTTGATGACAGTTAAT
>BOPN01001563.1:178417-180917 GCA_017312705.2 Penaeus japonicus
TTTGCTATTGTACTTTTTCCTCTTTCTGTTTGAATGTGAGTTGCATTTTCTCCCGTTTTAAGTCTTCGGAGGCTTGTCTGTATCTATTCATCAATTTTATCATTTTCTAAGGATTCTGTACAATTTAAAAATTTTATTGTCTTTATGAACAATGGTCGGCGTAGCTTATGACGTCACGAACGCTATGAATATAAACTGCGTCGGTCATGAAATAGATTCTTTCTGTACCAGACAAAGGTGTTGTGTAATTCCCATGAGTAATTTGAAAGAATAAAAAGAAAGAAAAAAAAAAGGACGGGGAAATACTCAGCACGTGTAAACATCACATCTTTGGAAGATATAAATAAGTTCTGTTTTATTGTCTTTTTCTTTTTTCTTTTTCTTTTTTTCTTAGTTATTGTTATTGTCATACGAGGTGATATGAATATTGTTATGATAAATTTTATATCGGATTACATTTACATTGAATTTAGCATAGGTAAATACTTTTACATCAAGTTAAAATATAATCGTAAACGATAGAACAATAATTGATTTTTTTTTTTTTTTTTTTTTTTTTTTTTTTTTTTTTTTGCTCTGTTTGTTTTGTTTGTCTTCATTTATATCATCTCTATTGTCACTATAATTACTGCTATAGCTATTATCACTATCATTAAGATTATCATCATTAGCATTAATATGTTTGTCATTATTATTGGATATCATTTATGCTATTACTACATATCCCCTCTACCATCCCTTCCCCCTTCCCACTCTAACCCTACCCCCAACTACTCCACCCCCTTCTACCCCCTCCCCTATGCTCATCCTCCCTCCCTCCCTCCATTCCCCCTTTCCCTATCCCCTCCCACTCTACCTCCACCCCCACCCACTCCATCCCCCCTCTACCTCCTCCGCTATGCTCATGATCCCTTCCCCCATCCCCACCCTCCCTTCCTCCTTCCCCGTCCCCTCCAACCCCCACCCACTCCACCCCCCCTCTACCCCTCCCCTTACCCCTTCTCCCTTCCCCCGTCCCCTCCAACCCCCACCCCACTCCACCCCCACCCCCACCCCCACCCTTCGACCCCTCCCCCCCTATCCAATTCAGATTTTACATGAGTGCAAATCCATCTCAAATACAACACGGGTTTTACTGCCCTGGAATCCGTCATAGAGAGAAGGAGGCGAACATTCAGATTCGCGTAATCAGATGACACATCATTTAGTTAAGTGTTTATGCATGGTGTCAATTAGTGTAATTACCTTTATTATCAGTATTATCCTGATTGCGAATGAGAGGGAGAAGAGGCGAGAGGAGGAAGGCGGAGGGTGGTAGGTAGGTGGTGGAAGGAGGAGGAGGAGAGAAGGGGGGAAGGGAGAAGGAGAACAGGAGGGAGGAGGGAGGAAGAAAAGAGAGGAGGAGGGAGGGAGAAGGAGAGAGTAGGAGGAAGAAAAGAGAGGATGGGAGAAGAGGGAGGCAGAAAAGAGAGGAGAAGGAAGGAAGAAAAAAAAGGAAGGAGGGGAGAGGAAGAAAAAAAAGGAGGAAAGAGAGAGGTAGAAGGAGAGACGAGGAAGAGGGAGGAAGAAAAGAGAAGAGGGGAGAGAGAAAGAGGAAGAAGAAAATGGAAGAGGAGAAAGAGAAGGAAGGAGGAAGTAGGTGGAGGAAGGGTGAGGAAGAGAGAGGAGGGAAGGAAGAAGGATAACAGGGGGAAGGAAGAAAAGAGAGGAGGAGGGAGGAGGGAGGAAGAAGGAGAGAGAGGAAGGGGTGAGCGAAGAAAAAAAGTGGGGGAATGGGAAGAAAGAAAAGGCAGGAGGGATAAAGAAAGACGAAGCAAAGAAAGGAGGAAGAAGAAAAAGAGAGAAAAGAGAGGACAAGGGAGGAGAGAGGATGACGAAAAATGAAAATGAAAAAGAGAGTAAAAGGAGAAGGGAAACAAGAGACGAGAGAGAGAGAGACAGGAAGAGAGAGAGGAGAGGAGAAAAAAATGAGAGAAAAAGAAACTGAAGGAAAAGGGAGAGAGAAGATAAAGAGAGGAAGAGGGGGGAAGTTGAGAGACTGTGTTCACAAAGAGTCTTGAACCAAAGATGGGTGGTTCTTAATTCCTTTAATGGTGGATAACGGCACAAGGGATAATAATATTTACTTGGATAGCGATGCCTTGCCGGACGTCTCTCGTTAGGCTGGTGCGTGTCTCGGCAGAGGTGGGGGAGCGGTCCATAGCTGATCGTTCCCCGTCGGAGAATGAGTGAGTGAGTGACCAGTAGGAGTGAGTGCAGGAGTAAAGGTGAGGTCAAGCGAGTTCAGACCTGTATACCTAACCTAGACCTATTAATGAGTTTTTATTTCAGATACTCTCCTCGTCCGTTACTACGTGGTACTATCATATCGCCACGTGGTCTTGGAACACGTGTCACAACGACTCACGAAACGTATGGACGTATCGGACAAAGGGTGTGTAGGAAAAGGGTAGAAAAAGGAGAGAATGAAATCCGTGACAAATAAGGAATAAAAACATAG
>BOPN01001563.1:203417-205917 GCA_017312705.2 Penaeus japonicus
ACAACCTCTCACTAACAGCCAAACAACATCTCACAAACAGCCAAACAACATCTCACTAACAGCCAAACAACCTCTCACAAACAGCCAAACAACCTCTCACAAACAGCCAAACAACCTCTCACAAACAGCCAAACAACATCTCGCAAACAGCCAAACAACCTCTCACAAACAGCCAAACAACGTCTCGCTAACAGCCAAACAACCTCTCACAAACAGCCAGACAACCTCTCACAAACAGCCAAACAACATCTCACAAACAGCCAGACAACCTCTTGCAAACAGCCAAACAACCTCTCACAAACAGCCAAACAACCTCTCGCAAACAGCCAAACAACCTCTCACAAACAGCCAAACAACCTCTCACAAACAGCCAGACAACCTCTCACAAACAGCCAGACAACCTCTCACAAACAGCCAAACAACGTCTCGCAAACAGCCAAACAACCTCTCACAAACAGCCAAACAACCTCTCACAAACAGCCAAACAACCTCTCGCAAACAGCCAAACAACCTCTCACAAACAGGCAAACAACCTCTCACAAACAGCCAAACAACCTATCACAAACAGCCAAACAACCTCTCGCAAACAGCCAAACAACCTCTCACAAACAGGCAAACAACCTCTCACAAACAGCCAGACAACCTCTCACAAACAGCCAAACAACCTCTCACAAACAGCCAGACAACCTCTCGCAAACAGCCGAACAACCTCTCACAAACAGCCAACCAACCTCTCACAAACAGCCAAACAACGTCTCGCAAACAGCCAAACAACCTCTCGCAAACAGCCAAACAACATCTCACAAACAGCCAAACAACCTCTCACAAACAGCCAAACAACCTCTCACAAATAGCCAGACAACATCTCACAAACAGCCAAACAACCTCTCACAAACAGCCAAACAACCTCTCACAAACAGCCAGACAACATCTCACAAACAGCCAAACAACCTCTCACAAACAGCCAAACAACCTCTCACAAACAGCCAAACAACATCTCACAAACAGCCAAACGTCTCGCAAACAGCCAAACAACATTTCACAAACAGCCAAACAACCTCTCACAAACAGCCAAACAACCTCTCACAAACAGCCAGACAACATCTCACAAACAGCCAAACAACTTCTCACAAACAGCCAAACAACCTCTCACAAACAGCCAAACAACCTCTCACAAAGAGACAAACCTCTCACAAACAGACAAACAACCTCTCACAAACAAACAACCTCTCACAAACAAACAACCTCTCGCAAACAGCCAAACAACCTCTCGCAAACAGCCAAACAACCTTTCACAAACAGCCAAACCTCTCACAAACAGCCAAACAACGTCTCACAAACAGCCAAACAACCTCTCACAAACAGCCAAACAACCTCTCACAAACAGCCAAACAACATCTCGCAAACAGCCAAACAACCTCTCACAAACAGCCAAACAACGTCTCGCTAACAGCCAAACAACCTCTCACAAACAGCCAGACAACCTCTCACAAACAGCCAAACAACATCTCACAAACAGCCAGACAACCTCTTGCAAACAGCCAAACAACCTCTCACAAACAGCCAAACAACCTCTCGCAAACAGCCAAACAACCTCTCACAAACAGCCAAACAACCTCTCACAAACAGCCAGACAACCTCTCACAAACAGCCAGACAACCTCTCACAAACAGCCAAACAACGTCTCGCAAACAGCCAAACAACCTCTCACAAACAGCCAAACAACCTCTCACAAACAGCCAAACAACCTCTCGCAAACAGCCAAACAACCTCTCACAAACAGGCAAACAACCTCTCACAAACAGCCAAACAACCTCTCACAAACAGCCAAACAACCTCTCGCAAACAGCCAAACAACCTCTCACAAACAGCCAAACAACCTCTCACAAACAGCCAGACAACCTCTCACAAACAGCCAAACAACCTCTCACAAACAGCCAGACAACCTCTCGCAAACAGCCGAACAACCTCTCACAAACAGCCAACCAACCTCTCACAAACAGCCAAACAACGTCTCGCAAACAGCCAAACAACCTCTCGCAAACAGCCAAACAACATCACACAAACAAGCCAAACAACCTCTCACAAACAGCCAAACAACCTCTCACAAGCCTTCAGACCAACATCTACAAACAGCCCAAGCAACCTCTCACAAACAGCCAAACAACCTCTCACAAACAGCCCGGAGCCAACATCTCACAAACAGCCAAACAACCTCTCACAAGTAGCCAAACAACCTCTCACAAACAGCCAAACAACATCTCACAAACAGCCAAACGTCTCGCAAACAGCCAAACAACATTTCACAAACAGCCAAACAACCTCTCACAAACAGCCAAACAACCTCTCACAAACAGCCAGACAACATCTCACAAACAGCCAAACAACTTCTCACAAACAGCCAAACAACCTCTCACAAACAGCCAAACAACCTCTCACAAAGAGACAAACCTCTCACAAACAGACAAACAACCTCTCACAAACAAACAACCTCTCACAA
>BOPN01001563.1:228417-230917 GCA_017312705.2 Penaeus japonicus
CCACAATGACCCATCCCCAGCCATGACCGCAACCCATTGGTTTTATAAGCATACGGTATCACTGGAAGGGGGCTGTAAGTATAATCAATACGAAATGCTGTTCACTCACCAAACAGTTTCGCTTACTTAATTGTTAATCGAAAAACGAGTATACATTATACTTTGTTTAATACAGTTTTGTAAAGTAGTAAGCTAGAGAGGGAACACTGTCTGGATGTGAGTGAAAACATGTCTTAAACAAGAATGGTGGTTACTGCATTAAAGTTAAGCAACAATGCGCAAGTAGAATTCATATGAGTATTTTACGAAGGCCGGGCGGAGAATCCAGTAAATATATATTGCTAATAGCTGTAATTATGTAGCGGCCGCATATCAGACTCGGAAAATTAATTTATATAATATGTTGAAGGCTTTGCGAGCAGGATGAAATCACTGTTCTCTTATTCGAATTAGATTTTACAAAATATCTGATTTTGATATCCAGTGTGATGAAACGAGACACAAACACCCAAACTTAATCATGGTAAAGAAAAAAGAAAAGGAATTCCTTTTGTTACTGATATCGCCATCCCGAAGAGTCCAAAGACAAAGCAAGAGGAGAAAAGACAAAATAGTAGTATGTTGGCCTTGAAAGAGACCGGAGAAAGATCCGTTCCATGAAACGGGTTGGAATTCTTTCCATTTTTATAAGCGCACAACAGCTGCGACAAACGATCTTGCTTGGGAAGTAGAAGAAGAAGAAGAAAAAAGAAAAAAGAAAATTAAGACTTAAAAATAAGCTTGGCCATTTCCAAAAGACTACATTGCTGGGAGCGACAAGAATTATGCGAAAGACCTTAGCAAACATTAACCTCGAGACCGTTCGGCACGTACAGTCATGCGACCGTGACCTCGGATGGGCCCTTCCGCCCTCCCTCGCCACTGACCCTATTTCGCCCCGGAGCACAAACGCTAATGCGAACAGGACAACGGGACTCAAATCGAGCAACGCCGAACGAACATTGAAATTACGTGTTGCAATCCGTTCTCAATAAGGTTACGTAATGCCTGGACGCATATTGGATACGCCCGGCAAAAAAAAAAAAAAAAAAAAAATGTAAAGATAAATGAATAAGAAGACTAAATGAAGATATAACGTTGGTTACTGCAACATATCAACCGCTAACAACGTTATGCTTGTCATACAAAAACTATGTCCGGGACACGTCATAGCGGAATGAGGAAAAGAGGATGTCATGTGATACTTTGGATATTAACAGGAAGTGAACTTATGGTGGAAGCCGACAAGAAATTCTAATCAAGAAAAATTAAATCACACTATTATATAACTACAAAAGTAGGGTGACAGTAAAAGAATAGAAGAATAAAAAGAGACAAAATAGGAAGAAATAGAAGAGATAGACGATAAGATAGGAAGATTTTTTTCTTTTTCTTTTTCTTTTTTTTACTTGCCTTCTCCTCACTATTTTTGAGTTTTCCTTTATTCTAGAAGTTCATAGTCTGTTGCCCCGTTTATGCTCTCGCTACTGTTGTTGCAAGAGAGCTTACGCGCCAGCACTTGATGAAGCTCACTTTGAGAGGAGGAAGATATAACGCATCATAATCCTTAAGTCACTTGAAAGTACCACTCAATTACTTTCCCCTCTCCTCCCCTCACCTATCCTTTCCTCCCCTCCTCTATCCTTTCCTCCCCTCCTCTATCCTCTTCTCTCTTTTCCTCTCATCTCTTCTCTTTTCCCCTTGCCTCCCCGCCCCCACTCCTCCTCTCTCATATCCTCTCTTGCCCTCCCCTCCCCTCCCCTCTTCTCTCTTCCTCTCTCTCCCCTCTTCTCTTTCCCGATATCCTTCACCTTGCGTCACTCCCTCTATCTCCTGCCCTCTCCCCCTCCTCCTTGTTCCCCCTCTTCCTTCCCATTTCCTCTCCTATTCACCCCCTGTATTGCCTTCGCTTCATTCCCCTCTTTCCTTGCCATTTCCTTCCCCATTCTCATCCTGCTCCCCTCCCCACCCACCCTCTCTACCCCCCTCATCACCCACCCCCTGTTCTCCTTTTTCCTTCTCAGTCCCCATCCCCACCATGCTCTCCCTACCCCCTCCCCCTTCTCCCCAATTCCCATTTCCCTCGTCCCCCCCCCCCCCCCTTCTTTCCTCTCCTTTTCCCCTCCCCGGTATAACCCCCCACACTACCCCCTTACCCCCCTACCACTTCTGCTTTCTCCTATCCCCTCCCCTAAAATACCCCTCAAAAAAAAAAAAAAAAAAAAAAAAAAAAAAAAAAAAAAAAATAATTCATTCATAATATAGTTCTTCCTTTCCTTACCTCTGTCTCTTGTCTTCTGTTTCTTCTACTTCATTTTCTTCGTTTTCGTTTCTTGTTCCCTCCTCTCTTTCGTTCAGCATTTTTTTCTGATATTTTCTTTAACATTTTCAAAACAACAACTTTTTTTTTTCATCTTTGTATTTTGTGTTTTCCTTTTTTTTTTTTAGTCAATTTATCATT
>BOPN01001563.1:245917-260917 GCA_017312705.2 Penaeus japonicus
AATTATTATTATTAAATGGTAACATAATGACGATTACAATAATGATGATAGTTACAATAATAATAATGATAATGATGATGATAACAATGACAATGAATATAATAGCAATGATAATGATAATAATAAGATTAGATATAATGATAATAAAGATGATGATAAAGATAATAATAATGATGATAAAGATAAGATTGATGATGATAAAGATAATAATGATAGCGTTAATATCAATAATAATCTTAGTAATAATGATCATGATTATTAGAGTAGCAAGCTGATAATAGAAATAATGATAAATATGATAATGATAATAAAGATGATAGGAATAATGATGGTAAGGACAAGAACAAGAAGAATGATGATAAGATCAGATATAATGATAATGACCATACCCAAAAAGTTATAATTATACGACAAAAGAATAACAATTATTTTCTCTCCTTTTCCTTCGCTTCTCTCCTTCGCTACCCTTATCCATCTCTCTTATTGTTTCTACTTCATCCTCCCATTTAATCCCTTTCTCTTCATTTCCCCTCCCTCCCCACTTTTGATTTTCTCCTGTCTCCTTCTTTATCATTCATCTCATCCTTCTATCCTCCCACTTCTCTTTCTTCCTTCTCCTTCTCTTTTCCTTTTCTCTTTTACTTGTTCGTTTTAATCCTTCCATCTTTATGTGTTCCCTTTCTTATTCTCCTTTTTCTTCTCCCCCTTTTCTTTCCTCCCCTCTTTTATTGATTTCCCTCTCCTCTCCCTTTATTTCTTCTCCATTACCCCCTTCTTCTTTCCCTTCTCCTTATCCCTTTCTTTCTTCCTTCACCTTATTTTCTCTTCTTCGTCATCTTTTTTTTATTCCTCTCCCTTCATTTCTTCTCTTCCTTTATCCCTCTCCCTTGCTCCCTTATTTTCTTCCTTCTCCTTATCCCTCCTTTTCTTCCATGGACCTTTCTCCTCTCCCCTGCTTCCTTTCTTATTTGCCCATCCTCCTCCTACTTCCTTTTTCTTCCTTCCCTCATTCTCCTTCCTTCCTTTTTCCCCATTCCTATCTTCTGACTTTGAGCGAGGTGTCGGTAGCGGAAATCAATTACACAATTAATATCCGAGCTTTGTCCTGGGAGTGAATGCGGGGGGAGGGGGGGTGAATGGGGGAGGTGGAGGGGGAAGGGGGAAGGAGATAGTGTGGGGGGTTTAAGGGGTGGAGGGGGGATTAGTGTGTGTGGTTTTGAGGGGAGGGGGGTGTTGGAGGCAGGGGTGGGGAGGGGAGTAGTGGGGTGTTGACGGTAGTGGTGAAGGAGGTGGGGAGGTGGTGTTATATATATATATATATATATATATATATATATATATATATATATATATATATATATATATATATATATATAAATATATATTATTATATATATGTATATATATATATATATATATATATATATATATATACATATATACATATATATATACATATATATATATATATATATATATATATATATATATATATATATATATATATATATATATATATATGTGTGTGTGTGTGTGTGTGTATGTGTATACACACATAGACACACATCACACATATTACACACACACACACATATATATATATATATATATATATATATATATATATATATATATATATATAAACAGTATATATATATATATATATATATATATATATATATATATATATATATATATATATATATATATGTGTGTGTGTGTGTGTGTGTGTGTGTGTGTGTGTGTGTGTGCGCGCGCGTGTGTGTGTGTATACATATATACATATTTACATACATATATATATATATATATATATATATATATATATATATATATATATATATATATATATATATATATGCAGTAACGCCTTTTTAATATGGAAATACAAATTTTACCTCCCTGACCTTGACTCGAACTCGGGTCCTCAGAGTGAGAATCCCTCGCTACCATTGCTCTGCTAAGAGTATATAGGTAACTACCATGGTGGTTGTAAGGCACCTGGTTATATTGTCCTTTTAGTGGGTCGTCTAGTGTAATGGCTAGGAGCCGGGATTCTCACTCTGAGGACCTGAGTTCGACTCAAGGTCAGGGAGGTAAAATTTGTAGTTCTATGTATATATATATATATGTGTGTGTGTGTGTGTGTGTGTGTGTGTGTGTGTATTTATATATTTATATATATATACATATATATATTTATATATATATATACATATATATGTATGTATATGTGTGTGTGTATGTGTATGTGTGTGTGTGTATACAAATTCCAATCCTTCAACAATTCCAAAAATACCAAAGAAACACATGAACGCAAAAAACAACATCAATGCCGCGCCTTTAACTACAATAATTCCGGGTTATATCCTAGTTGTATGTCGGGGGGCGAAATTATGCCTTAGTTAGGGACGAGTCGGGTTAACTTCCCTTTTTAACTTTATAATGACACTTTAGGTGTTTCAAAGGAGTGTAGGGCTAAGGTTCCTTTGCTGTGTGTGGAGTTGGAATAGGGAATATTAGATGGATTTCATTAAAGGGAACATCTTAGGATGATATGATTAATATGTTTAGTTTAGTTTATTTATTATCTTTCTCGTTGTTATTGTTATTAGCGTAATTATCATTATCATTTTTATTGTCGTTATTATTGTCATCACTGTTTTTTATTATCTGTATTTTTTTCATGATTGTTATTATCATTATTATCATCATCAGTATGATTTTCAGTATTTTTAATGATACCATCATTATTACTATCATAACTATTAGTATCATTATTATCTTATTAATCATCATCATTTTGTAATCATTGTCATTATTATTATCATTATTATCCCCATCATTTCATAATCCTTATCTTTATTATCCTCAATATCATTGGTACTATAATTATTATTGATATTATCCTCAACATTATCATTATTATAACCATCATCATTACTATCAAAATTATCCCTTGTCAGTAATTTTGATGCTGTTAGTCATAATGCAAAGATCATTAAGTGGGAAAATTACAAATAAGTGAATAGTTTGAAAGTTGATTGAGAAAGAAAAAGAGGAAGAGGAAGAAACAACGAAGAGATGAAAAGAGAGAGGAGGACATTTCGAAGGATGAGTGAGAAAGAAGTTTAAAAGAGTGAAAGCAGGAAGAGGAGGAAAAAGAAAAGAGATAGAAAATGATGAAGGAAAGGGGAATAACGTGGAATAAATAGATAGATAAATAAAGGACCAAATATAGAGTGAATGAAGTAAATATATTTTTAGTTGCTGTTTTATCTTATTGCCATCATCATTATCATTATCGTTATTGTTGTCATTATTATTATCACTAGTGGTAATGGTATTGATATTACCATTATTAACATTATTATAATTATCATCATTATCATTATTACTATCATTATTACATGATCCTTTAACAATCATCAGTATTATTATCATTAACATCATTATCAAAATTTCAAATATTACCATTATTGTTACGAGAATAACAATTACTACCATAATCACCATTGTCATTAGTATCATTTCTATCATAATTGCTGGTACTATTATCCTTTACGCTATCATTATCATCATTACCAACAATAAAATTTGTTATCGTCATCACTCGTCTTTCCGAAAACATCACATTTATTTCTTTTCTTTTAATTTGTGTTTCGAACTTCGTCTTCTTTTCCTCACTTGACTCTTCTATTTTCTTTTTCTTTATTTTCTTCTCCTTCTTTTTCTTCATCTTATTTTCTTATGAGATCCGTGTCGAAGGATTTTTTTGTGGGGGGGGGGGGGAGGGAGGAGGGTAATGGAATAACATCTTCTGTGTTCAGTTTCTTTCTTTCTCTATCGTTTTCTTTCTTTATTCTATTTTTATTTATTTTTTTTCAAAATTTTGTTCTACCTATTTTTTTCTCTCCTTCTTTCTCTCCTTTCTTTCTCTCTCTTTCTGTCTTTAAATCTCGTTATCTCTCTCTCTCTTTCTCTCTCTCTCTCTCTCTCTTTCTCTTTCTCTCTTTCTCTCTCTCATTCCCTCTTTCTGTCTCTCTCTACCTCTATCTCTTTTTCTCTCTATCTATCTATCTCTCTACCTACCTATCTATCTACCTATCTATCTGTCCTTTTTCTTGCTTATAATCATTATTATCAGTACCGTTATTATCCTTATCACTATGAAATAATATAATGATAATGATAATAATGATAATAATAATAACAGAGATAATAATGATAATGATAATAACGATAATACCAATGATAATGATGATATTGATTATCATTATGATATAATCATCATGATAATTCTTTATATCATTATCATTCCACTTCATTTCATTGTCCTTTTCATGATTATTAAAATCATCAGAATAATTTTGTCCTGCTTTTTGTTATCATTATGATCCTTATTATAATCAACATTACTATAATTTTCATCTTTATGGCTATTATGGTTACCATTATCACTATTGTCATTGTTATTATTATCATTATTTTTTTTATCATAGTCATCATTATTACTGCAGTCATCTTTATTTCGATTGTTGTTATTCTTGTTTCTGCTGCTGATGTTGTTGTTTTTTCTTTCTTTCTTTCTTTTTCTTCTTTTTGTTTTCTTTTTTTATTTTGCTGTTTTTTATTGTCATTCTATATTTCTCTTTATTATCATTATCATTGTAATAATTTTGATCATATCATTATTATTATTATCATTATGATTCATTTTCTTGTTATTATCCTTATCATCATATCATCATCTTTATTTTCATCATTATCATTGTTATCCTTATTATTGTTGTCATTATTATTATGATCATTATTATTACTATTACTATTATTATTATCAATATTATTATCAATATTATTATCATTATTATTATTATTATTATTACAATTGTTATTATCCGTATTATTATTATTATTATTATTACTATTATCATCGTTGTTGTTGTTGTTGTTATTGTCAAAAATATCGTTATTATTGTTATTATTATTATCATCATTATCATTACTATCATCATTATCATTATCGTAAATAATATCATCACATTATTACTATTATCATTATTTCATTATCATTACTATCATTGTTGTTATTATCATTTGTATCCTCATCATTAGTATTATTCTTAAAAATCATCACTATAATTATTATCATTTATCATCATTATTGTTACCATCATCATCATCAATATAATCACGATCATTATCATTATCATCATTATGATTACTATTAGCATTGCTGTTGTTATCATGACCATTATTATCAGGTTTCTTTTATTACTATCATCATTGATTATTATGTTTCTCGATCCTTACTATTATTGTCATTATTTTTATTGTTATTATCATTATTACCCTTGTTATCATTTATTCATCAGTATCTCTGTCCACAGTATTATTGTCACTATAATGATGATTACTATCATTTTCATTATTTCTATTTAGAGTATCACCATTATTAAAAATGTTATAACTAATGCTGTAATTCTTATCGTTATTATTAGTATTAGTATCATCACTATCATTGTAGCCTTTTTTTATCATTATCATTTTAATAATCGTAATCATATCATCAACGTCATTATAAACAATATATGATCGCTCTTAATCCTTTTATGAAACCACAAGAATAAGGAATCTATCACACTCGCAAATGCATATTAAACAACAAATGGGATTAAATCCTTATCAAAGATAGATTAAGCATAATCATTCTGAGTTCCGGCAACCCTTTTTTGATTTAATGCCACGTGGGAAATCAAGTTTTATGACAAACAGGAGATAACATGTGATGGCAGAGGATTAAGCTGCAACAACATCGGCATTCAACCGCGTGCATTTAGCGGCAAATGGTGTATCAACAGTGATGTGACTTCAACATTGTTTTCATTGCATGTATCAATTTCCCCTTTCGTAGTGCATAGCGAATTTGCCCCTTTGCCGAATGGGAAATGCGTATTAATAATGCGTGAATGCTCTGGTGGATTCGGGCTATACTTCAGTTGGTGTGTTAATGTGGGCTTTGTTTTCGGGGTGGGGGGATTTGGCCGGAGGGGGAGGGGTCATTACCATCATTATGACGATATTAGCATTGTTGTTGTTATCATAATCATTATTATTGTTTCTTTATTAACATCATCACGATTATTGCTTGATCCTTACGGCCATTACATTATTATTTTTATTGTTATTATCATTATTATCATTATCATTTATTCATCAGTATCTCTGTCCACAGTATTATTGTCACTATAATGATGATTACGATCATTTCTACATTATTTCTATTTAGACATCACTATTATTAAAAGTGTTATAACTAATGCTGTAATTCTTATCGTTATTATTAGTATTGTATATTATCACCCAATTATTTGTGAAATTTTTTTATCATTATCATTTTAATAACGTAGTAATCATATCACCATCGTCGATTATAACAATATAAGATCGTTTGTTTTTGATCAAACTTTTTGACAAGAATAAGGTAAATCTGATTACACTCAGAAAACATATTAAAACAACAAATGGGATTAAACCCTTATCAAAGATAAATCATGATAATTCATTTGTTCCGGCAACCTTCTTTGATTTAATGCCATGGAACTTAAAGCCGAGACAGTCATAGAGAATATGTGATGGCAGAGGATTAAGCTTGCAACAACATTTGCATTCAACCGCGTATTTAGCGGCAAATGGTATCAACAGTGATGCACTTCAACAACATTGTTTTCTATTGCATGTATCAATTTCCTTTTTGTAGTGCATAGTGCTAATCTGGCCCCTATTGTTTTCTAAATGCGTATTAATAATGCGAATGTCTGCGATCTGCAATATACTCGAATGGTAAAGGAATGTACTTGTTTTCAAGTAAATTTTCAATGGAGGAGTTGAGACGGGCAAGTGGGAGAGAGAGAGAGAGAGAGAAAAGAAACATAGTGAATGGCGGATGAAACATGGGTGGAACAGTGGTGGCGTAGATAAGAGATATATAATAAGTATATATAATGGTATAGGCGTAAGCAGGAGTGATGAGAGTGGGACAAAGAGTGCAGAGAGAGAGAGGGAGAGAGAGTAGAGAGAGAGATGGCAGTGGAGGAGCTGAGCTGAGAGAGAATGGGATGAGGATGGCATGGGCGGCAGCTGGGAGGGAGAGAGAGAGTAACTGTGCAGTGGAGAGGGAGAGAGAGTGGTTGAGTGAGGAGAGGACAGTGGAAGAGCAGAGGTGGACAGGATATGATGGGCACAAGTGAGACAGAGAGAGAGACAAAGACATGTGGAGAGCAGAGCTGAGAGAGATGAGAGACGGTGTGGTGGGCAGGAGAGAGAGGAAAGAAAGGAGAGGAGGATGGTAAGGTAGAGAGAGAGAGAGAGAAAAAGAAAGAGAGAGGAGGGGGTGGTGGGTGGGAGAGGAGAGAGAGGAAAGAAAGAGAGGTGGTAGCAGGGGTGTGGTGGGGAGAGGGAGGCAGAGAGAGGAAAGAAAGTGAGAGGGATGGGCAGGGTAGGGGAGAGGAGAGACAGAGAGAAAGAAAGAGGGAGGGAAATGGGGGAAAAGGGGAGAGGGAGAGAGAGAGAAAAGAAAGAGAGTGGACAGGTGTGGGAGAGGAGAGAGAGGGAGAAAGAGAGAGGGATGGGTGGGTGTGGGAGAGGGAGAGGAGAGGCAAAGAAGAGAGGGAATGTGGTGGGTAGGTAAGGGAGGAGGGAGAGAGAGGGAAAGAAAGGAGAGGGACAGGTGGTGAGTGGGGAGGGAGAGAGAGGAAAAGAAAGAGAGAGGAATGGTGGGTAGGTGGGGAGGGGAGAGAGAGGAAGAAAGAGAGAGGGAAAGAAAGAGAGAGAGGAATGGTGGGTGGGTGTGGAGAGAGAGTAGAAAGAAAGAGAGAGGAAATGGTAAGGGGGTGGAGAGGGGAGAGAGAGGAAAAAGAAAAAGAGAGATAATGGAGTGGTGGGGAGAGAGAGAGGGAAAAGAAAAAGAGAGAGGGATGGTGGGTGGGTGGGAGAGGGAGAGAGAGGAAAAGAAAGAGAGAGGGATGGTGGGTAGGTGGGAGGGGGGGAGAGAGGAAAAGAAAGAGAGGGGAATGGTGGGTGGGTGGGAGAGGGGGGAGAGAGGGAAAAGAAAGGAGAGAGAGAGGGATGGTGGGGGTGGGGAGGGGGGAGAGGAGAGAGAGGAAAGAAAGAGAGAGTGGAGGGGGGGTGGGGTGGGGTGGGAGAGAGGGAGAGAGAGGAAAGAAAGAGAGAGGGCGGAAAAGAGAGAAACAGGGTGGGTGGAGAGGGAGAGAGAGGAAAGAAGAGAGAGGAATGTGGTGGGAGAGGGAGAGAGAGGGAAAGAAAGAGAGAGGGATGGTGGGTGGGTGGGAGAGGGAGAGAGAGGGCAGAGAGAGGAATGGTGGGTGGGTGGAGAGGGAGAGAGAAGAGGGAAAAGAATGAGAGTGGACAGGTGGGGTAGAGAGGGAGAGAGAGGAAAGAATGAGAGAGGGATGGGTGGGGTGGGGTGTGGGAGAGGGGAGAGAGAGGGAGAAAGGAGGAGAGGGATGGTGGGTGGGAGGGGGAGAGGGAGAGAGGAAAAAGAATGAGAGAGGATGGTGGGGTGGGGTGGGAGAGGAGGAGAGAGGGAAAGAAAGAGAGAGGAGTCAGGGAAGGGGGGGTGGGAGAGGGAGAGAGAGGGAAAGAAAGAGAGAGGGATGGTGGTGGTGGGAGAGGGAGAGAGGGAGAAGAAAGAGAGAGACAGGGTGGTGGAGAGGGGAGAGAGAGGGAAAGAAAGAGAGAGGGATGTGGGGGGGGTGGGACAGGGAGAGAGAGAGAGAGGAAAGAAAGAGAGAGAGGGATGTGGTGGGGGTGGGTGGGAGGAGGGAGAGAGAGGGGGAAAGAAAGAGAGAGAGGGAAAGAAAGAGAGAGGAATGGTGGGGTGGGTGGGGAGAGGGAGAGGAGAGGAAAGAAAGAGAGAGTGGGAATGGGTGGGGTGGGAGAGGGAGAGAGAGGAAAGAAATAGAGAGGTTCAGAAGGGAGAGAGAGAGAGGAAAGAAAGAGAGAGGAATTATGGTGGGGAGGGGGGAGGAGGGAGAGAGAGGGAAAAGGAATGAGAGAGGGATAAAGGGGTGGGGAGAGAGAGAGGGAGGAAAAGAAATGAGAGAGGGATGGTGGGGTGGGTGGGGAGAGTGGGAGGAGAGAAAAAGAAAGAGAGGAATGGTGGGTGGGGTGGGAGAGGGAGAGAGAGGGAAAGGAACAGAGAGAGGACAGGGGGTGGGTGGGGGAGAGGGAGAGAGAGAAAGAAATGAGAGAGGACGGTGGGTGGTGGGAGAGGGAGAGAGAGGGAAAGAAAGAGAAAGGAATGGTGTGGGGTGTGGGTGGAGAGATAGAGAGAAGGGAAAGAGAGAGGGAACAGTAGGTAGGGTGGGGAGGGAGAGAGAGGAAAAGAAGAGAGAGGGAAAGAAAGAGAGAGAAAGAATGGGTGGTGGTGGGGTGGGGAGGAGGGAGAGAGAGGAAAAAGAACGAGAGAGGGACGGGGGGGCAGTAGAGGTAGAGGAGAGGAAAGAATGAGAGAGGGATGGCAAGTGGGGCGGAGAGGACGAGGGAGAAAGAATGAGAGAGAGAGGGGGAGAGGGAGAGAGAGAGAGAGAGAAAAAGAAGGAGAGAGCGGAACAGCAGGGTGGGGAGATAAGGCAGAGGGAAAGAGCAGAGAGCATGGTGTGTGCGAAGAGGAGAGAGAGGCAAAAGAAAGGAGAAAGAACGGTGGGTGGGTGGGGAGAGGAGAGAGGAGGGAAAGAAAGAGAGAGAATAAGGGGGTGGGAGAGTAGAGAGAGGGAAAGAAATAGAGAGGAAATGGGTGGGGTGGGAGAGGGAGAGAGAGTAAAAGAACGAGAGAGGGATGGTGGGTGGAAGGAGAGGAGAGAGAGAGGGAAAAGAAATGAGAGAGGGACAGTGGGTGGGTAGAGGAGAGAGAGGAAGGAAAGAGAAAGGAATGTAGGGGTGGTGAGGAGAGAGAGGAAAGAAAGAGAGACAGGTGTGGGTGGGAGAGTGGGAGAGAGGTGGGAGTGAAAGAGAGAGGGATGGTGTGGAAGGGAGAGTAGAGAGAGTAAGTGTTATATAAGAATATGGTAGAGGGCGAGAGAGGAAAGAAAGATAGAGGGACAGGGGTGGGTGAGAGGGAGAGATGAGGGAAAGAAATGAGAGAGGACAGGGGTAAGGGAGAGGATATAGAGAGGGTTAAGGAAAGGAGCTGGTGGCGGGGAGAGGAGGAGGAAGGAAGAGAGAGGACGGTGGGTGGAAAGGGAGAGAGAGAGAGAGAGAAAGAAAGAGAGAGAGACGGGGTGGGGAAAGGGAGAGGAGAGAGGGAAGAGAAAGAAACAGGGTGAAGAGAGGAGAGAGAGAGGAAGAAAGAGAGAGTGGATGTAGGGGTGGGGTGGGAGAGGGAGAGAGAGAGGGCGGAAAGAGAGAGGACAGGTGGGTGTGGGTGGGAGAGGAGAGAGAAAAAAAGAAAGAGAGAGAAACAGGTAAGGGGAGAGGTTGAGAGAGAGAGGGAAAGAAAGAGAGAGAGACAGGGTGGGGTGGGAGAGGGAGAGAGAGGGAGTAAGAAAGAGAGAGGGACGGTAAGGGAAGGGGAGAGGTGAGAGAGAGGGAAAGAAAGAGAAAGGAATGGGTAAGGGAGAGGGAGAGAGAAAGAAAGAGAGGGAGGGAATGGTAAAGAGAGAGGGAGAGAGAGAAAGAAAAGAGAGAGGGAAGGTAGGGAGAGAGGGAGAGAGAAAAAGGAATAGAGAGGAGGGATGGTGGGGGGGGTGGAGAGGGAGAGAGAGTAAGGAAAGAGAGAGAGAGACAAGCAGGGAGAGGGAGAGAGAGAAAAGAAAGAGAGAGAGGGATGGGTGGGGAGGGAGAGGGAGAGAGGAAGAGGAGAGAACGGGTGGAAGGAGGAGAGAGAGGGAAAGAGAGAGAACAGGGGTGGGGAGAGGGGAGAGAGAGGGAAAGAAAAGAGAGAGGAACAGTAGGGTGGAGAGGAGAGAGAGGGAAAAGAAAGAGAGAGAATGGCGGTGAAGAGGAGAGAGAGGAAAGGGAGAGAGAGATAATGTGGGTGGAGAGGGAGAGAGGAGGGAGAAAGAGAAAGGGAATGGGTGGGGGAGAGGGAGAGAGAGAGGCGGTTGAAAGAGAGAGGGATGGTGGGTGGGTGGGAGAGGGAGAGAGAGGGAAAGAAAGAGAGAGGAGCAAGGTGGGGTGGGAGAGGGAGAGAGAGGAGCAAAGAGAGAGGAATGGTGGGTGTGGGAGAGGGAGAAGAGAGGAAGAAAAGAGAGGGATGAAGGGGTGGAAGGGGAGAGAGAGAGAGAGAGAAAGAGAAAGAGAGGGATGTGGGAGGGTGGGTGGGAGGGAGAGAGAGGGAAAGAGAGAGAATGGCAGGGGTGGGGAGAGGGAGAGAGAGGAAAGAAAGAGAAAGAATGGGGGGTGGGAGAGGGAGAGAGAGGGAAAGAAAGAGAGAGAGGGATGGTGGGTGGGGTGGGGAGAGAGAGAGAGGGAAAGAAAGAGAGAGGGATGGGGTGGGTGGAGGGAGAGAGAGAAAGAAAGAGAAAGGAATGGTAGGGTGGGAGAGGGAGAGAGAGAAAAGAAAGAGAGAGGGATGGTGGGAAGGAAGGGAGAGGGAGAGAGAGGGAAGAGAGGGACAGTAAGGGGAAAGAGGGAGAGAGAGGGAAAGAGAAAGGAATGGTGAGAGGGAGAGAGAGGAAAAGAAAGAGAGAGGGATGGTGGGGTGGTGGGAGGGGGGGAGAGAGGAAAAGAAAGAGAGGGGAATGGTGGGTGGGTGGGAGAGGGAGAGAGAGGGAAAGAAAGAGAGAGGGAATGGTGGGTGGGAGAGGGAGAGAGAGGGAAAGAAAGAGAGAGGGATGGTGGGTGGGTGGGAGAGGGAGAGAGAGGGAAAGAAAGAGAGAGGAATGGTGGGTGGGTGGGAGAGGGAGAGAGAGGGAAAGAAAGAGAGAGGGATGGGGGTGGGAAGGAGAGGAGAGGAGGGAGAGAGTGGGGGAAAAGAAAGAGGGATGAAGGGAAGAGAGAGAGAGAGAGAGGGACTATAGGAAAGAAAGAAAGTGGGGGTGAGAGAGAGAGAGAGAAAGAGGATGGTGGGTGGGAGAGCGAGTTAATAGAGAAGGAGGAATGGTGGTGGGGTGGAGAGTGAGAGAGAGAAAGAAAGAGAGAGGATGGTGGGGGTAGAGGGGGAGAGAGAGAAAAGAAAGAGAGGGATGAAGGGTGGTGGTGGAGGGGGAGAGAGAGAAAGAAGAGGAGGGATGGTGGGGTGGGGGAGAGGGAGAGAGGGAGGAAGCAGAGAGAGTGGACAGGTAAGGGAGAGGCAGAGAGAGGAAAGAAAGCAAAAGAAATGGTGGGTGGGAGAGCGAGCGAGAGAGATGGGGAGGGATGGTGGGTAGGTGGGAGAGGGAGAGAGAGGAAAAGAATGAGAGAGGGATGGTGGGTGGGTGGGAGAGGGAGAGAGAGGGGAAGGTTATAGTGGGAGGTGGTGGGTAAGGGGGAGAGAGAGAGAGGAAAAGAAAAGAGAGGGATGGAAGAAGGGTAGGGAGAGGTGAGAGAGACGAAAAGAGAGAGGGAGAAGGAGAGAGAGAGAGAGGGAGAGAGAGGAAAAGAAAGAAAGAGGGATGGTGGGTGGGTAGGAGAGGGAGAGAGAGGAAAAGAAAGAGAGAGGGATGGTGGGTAGGCAGGTGGGAGAGAGAGAGGGATGGTGGGTTAGTGGGTGGGAGATAGAGGGAGAGTGTGAGAATTATATAGAATGCTTATATACAATATCAACACAACAATAAATCATATGCAACACCCATAATTAGGTTCGACTCAATTAGTTAGCACAACTGCCGGGTCAGGTCAGGTCACCGATTACAGCTAATTAGCTAATGCTTGCTATCCCACAGACCCAAACCCTCAAATGAGCTTATTGCCACGCCCCGTACATTCCAAACTACCTTCCCCAGCCGTCAGTGTATTAAGATTCGGGGATATGGATGCGAAGTCTTCCTATAAAACAGGAAGTTTGGAAGAGCTCGATAGACCAAACCGACGACGCCATCGTGACGCCTGATTTCCCCGCCTGTTCATACGTGTTGTCATATTATTTATTGCTGTGACCATTGTGCTGTAGTGAATATATTTATCGTGCACCATAACGTCAGACTATCTGCGTTATGGAATAAACCTGTAATGTTCAAACCCTGTGTCTGGCATCACTACCTATTTGTGCTGGGTTGTCAGTTACGACAGACTAAGACAACCCTCACAGAGAGGGATCATGGGTGGGTGGGAGAGAGAGAGAGAGAGATGGATGGTAGGTGGGTGGGAGAGGGAGTGAGAGGGAAAGAAAGAGAGAGGGATGGTATGTGGGAAGGAGAGAGAGAAAAATAGAGGGCTGGTGGGTAGATAGGAGAAAGATGGAGAGAAATGGTGAGGTTGTGATCAGGTGGGAGGGAGAGGGAGGGAAAGAGACGAAGCTGGGTGAGAATGAGAGAGAGAGAGAGAGAGAGAGAGAGAGAGGGTGTAAGGAAGAGGGAAGGATGACGGGTGAGCAGGACGGAAAAGGAGAGAGAGTGAGAGAAGGAGGGTAGATATGAGAGAATGAGAGGGAAAGAGAGGCATGGGGAATAGGTAAGAGGGGAGAGAAGGGAAGATAGGGATAACAGGTGGAAGGAAAAGAGAGAGAGTAAGAATGAGAGTGGGGGAGTAGGAAGGGAAGAGAAACTGTGAGAATAATTGCGTGAGAAGAACAGAGAGATTAATAAACAAAGAGAGAGAAGAGGGAGAGGGAAGAAAAAAAGATAGAGAAAGGGAACAAAGAGAAAAAGGAAACAAAAAGTAAAAATAATGGAAGAAAGATGGAAAAAAGAAACTGAATTAGAAAGAGCAACAGTAAGCGAGAGAACGAAAGAAGAAAGCAAAACGCTAAAACATAGACAAAGATATCAGTAAATAACACTAGTAATAACAAGTAATAACACCTGTCCTCCATTGAAAAACAACAGCCAAAAAAATTTCCCCCTCCCAGATTTCCCCTCGAGTTCTCCCCTTAGATACAAAAGAGACAACTATTTCAACAGCGCCATGCAGTTTCCCTCGGTCGCGATCGTTGGGTATTGACATCCGTAGAGTTTTTGGGATAAAAATCGTAGACCTTGATGCATTTTTTTTCGGTTGATTTTCTAGTTTGTTTGTGTTTGCTTTCTGTTTTTTCTTTGTTTTTGTTTTTCATCTCTTTCTCTCTCTCTCCCACTCTCTCTCTTCTCTCTCTTCTTTTCTCTTTCTCTCTCTCTGCTTCTCTCTCTCTCTCTATCTCTCTATCTAACCTTGCCATATCCGTCAGTCTATTTCTCTCTCTCTCTCTCTCTCTCTCTCTCTCTCTCTCTCTCTCTCTCTCTCTCTCTCTCTCTCTCTCTCTTTCTCTCTCTTTCCCTGTCTTTCTCTCTCTCTCTCCCTTTCTTTCTCTCTCTCTCTCCCTTTCTTTCTCTCTCTCTCTCTCTTTCTCCCTCTTTCCCTCTCGTTCTCTCTCGATGTCTCTTATCCATAAACAGTCACTCTTATATAACCTTTAAGAGAAGCGGAGAGAAAGCAATAAAAGGGGAATAAATGTGTCGAATAACAAACAAACAACCAAAACAAACAAACATAACAAACAAAAAACAGACAGACAAACAAACAGGCAAACAACGCACTCGCTTAATAATTCGTTCGACCGAAATTGCTTGGTAATATCAAGTCCGGATAAAAGCATAGACCGGGATCACGGTAATGCGATTAAGTGGTATCATCTCTGGCTTTCATTATCATTTTAATTTTCTCTTTGTATCTTTTTCTTTCGCCTTTCTTGTCTTTGCTTCTTGCTTTTTGTTTCTTGCTTTATCTATTTGCTTCTCTGTTGTTGTTTTTTTACGTTTTTTACTGTGTCTTTTTTTGTATTTTCAATATTTCATTATTATTATTACATTAGTTTCTTTTTTTATCATTTTCTTTTATTTACAAATTCTTTTTCGGTTACAACCT
>BOPN01001563.1:278417-283629 GCA_017312705.2 Penaeus japonicus
ATTATTATTGTTTTTATCATTATCAAGATTCTATTATCCCTATCATTACTAATCATTACTATTATCTTTTTTATTATTTTCAATGTCATTATTATAATTATCATTGTAATTATAATTACCGTTATTATTATCAATAACATTGTGATTACTACTACTACAACTACATTTTATCCTTAATAACATTATTGTCATTATTGCTATTGTTATTTTCCAATTGTTGTTACCAGCAACAATTTTTTTTTCTTTATTTTTTTTTTTAGTTTTTATTTATTTCCTCATTCTTTAGGTAATTTAACCAAAAATATCTCCCAAGAAAACACCCTTGATTGCAAACCTATCATTCAACATCGATTGATAAATGTCATCAAAGGAGACATTCCCTTTAACCTTCTGAGACGGAGACTAAAGGATGAATTATTATCCGGTCGTGCTCACAGCTATGTTTCTGGAGATAAACAGGTAGGTGTGATAAAGGCAAGATAGATGGGGTGTTCCTATCTAGGAGTAAGGGGCGTATTAGCTAGGATGACCACGTTCTTTGTATGTGTATCGGAAGTGAAGGAAATGATCTTAAGAAGCGTGGCACTGGATGGCTAAATCTTCAAGTTTTTATGTTCTATGTTTTGTTTTTGTTTTTTAATTCTTCTTATCATTATTATTTTATTTATTTATTTATTTATCTATTTTTGTTCTATGTCCTGTTTTTTTTTTTTTCTTTTTTCTTCTTCTTTCTTTTTCTTCTTCTTTTTTCTTTTTTTGTTATATGTCCTGTGTCTTTTTTTTTTTTTTTTTTTTTTTTTTTTTTCTTCCTTTTTTTGTGTTCTATGTCCTGTGTCTTTATTTCTCTTATTTTTAGTTGCTGTTCTTCCTTAAAGATGTTTATATCTCCTCTCTCTTTCAAGGTGAAGTTCATGAATTAAATAGGAAAACAAAAAACATCTTTCCCACTGCAAAAATCAACATCCTGAAAGCATATCACATCACATAACTATCAACCTAGACCAATATATTTCAACACAGTTCTCAATAGCATATACCCTTTATCGCTTAAAGACACCACACCACGCACTGACTCTCACACTTTTTTTTATCACTCTTTGTGTTAACTCACAAACTTTCCACGCAAAGTTATTTCCACACTGATATATCCTCCACACTTTCCTCAGCTCGCGTCTTGTAGAGGATGCAAGAAGCAATGACCCATTTCCTTCGTTATCAATTGCATATCTGAAGGATTTAGGTATGTCATTCTTGATCAAAGTGGGATCTCAAAAAATGTTGCATGCTGGATATGCTGGATAATGGTTAAAGATAAATAGGGATAGTGATAATGTTGTTGATTGTGATGATTTTAGATAAATGACGATAGTGATTAGGGTAATGGTGATTATACGGATAGTAGTGATAACAAAAAGAGCAACAACAACCATATTGATGGTGGTGATGATAATAGCAATAGCAATAGTAAAAGTGCAACTCCAGTAATAATGATGATACGCATAATTAAAATGACAGTGATAATGTTAATAATGTTGATGATTATAATGATAATGATAATGGTAATAATAATTATAATAACAATGATAATGATAATTGTAGTAATTACTTGTTAAGAATAATTATATTGATAATGATAATAAAAAGAATACGCTAAAATAATGCCATGATGAAAAAAATAATGAAAGTAACAATAATAAGGATAATGATAACAATAATGATTGTAATAAAGATAATGGTGATACCTATGGTGATGATGATGGTGATATTGATATTGATAATGATAGAAATGATGAAGATTATGAAAATGAATAGCATTGCTAATGATAGTAGTGATAATGATAATAATAACAATAGCAACGATGATAATGGTAATAATATTGGTGATCATGATAATGATAATGATTATATTGGAGATAATGATAATGATGATAACAATAATTATGATACTGGTAAAAATAATAACGATAATAATGATAATGATAATGATGATAACGATAATAAGGATAATGATAATCATCATTATTGTTGTTGTTATGGTTAATATTATTATAATTATCCTTATCGTTATGACTGTCATTCTTATAATTGTTGGTATCATTATTATCCTTATCACCATCATTATCATTGTTATTATCATTGTCATTACCTTTATTATTATCTTTATCATCATTAATGATAATGATAATAATAATAATGATAATGATTATAATAATAACAATACTGATGATAACAATAACAATAATATTTATGATAATGATGATAATGACAATGATAATGATAATAATAAGAATAATGATATTGATAATGATAGTAATTAGCACCACACTATTATCACTATTATCATCATTATGATAATTATGATAATGATAATCATGGTGTTATTAATAATAACAGCAATAATGACAAGAATGATTATGATTATAATAATGACAAAATGATACCAACCGAACCAAAAATGATGATTGATTATAAGAATAAGAATAAAGATGATTAATGATGATTATTCGAGTTTCATCATAACATTACCTCTTTACCAATCATTCTTGCTTGAATCAAATGGTATTCGTTCGTTAGCTAAATTAATTCCACTCAAAAAAAAAAATAAATAAATAATAATAATAAAAATAAATAAATAAATAAACTAAGTAATCTTATGCTTTCCGTCCTTCAAGAAGTTTTTGTTTGTTTGTTTGTTTTTCTTAAACTACAAAGGCGAATATCCGTATTATTTTACATTCGTAGGGCACCGTCATGGAGAATAACAGAGAGAATGTACTGCTCGCTTATGCAGATGATGCAACGTTTATTGCAAGTAATCCTGCTCCTAATAGTCATTTTGCAACAGCTGACAGCCCTTCTCGAGATCCGTAGACGATACAGGCTTTGTGTTCGAGTTCTAATTCGAGGCGTGGAGATTAATAAACGCGTCTCTGGCTCAGACAGTGAAAACAAATGACTTTTTTTTCCTTTTTTTATTTATCTCTATTTGCTTTTTTTTTTTTTTTTTTTTTTTTTTTTTTTTTTTTTTTTTTTTCTTTTTTTTTTTTTTCTTTTTTTCTTTTTTTTTTCTTCCTTTTTTTGTGTTCTATGTCCTGTGTCTTTATTTCTCTTATTTTTTGTTGCTGTTCTTCCTTAAAGATGTTTATATCTCCTCTCTCTTTCAAGGTGAAGTTCATGAATTAAATAGGAAAACAAAAAAACATCTTTCCCACTGCAAAAATCAACACCCTGAAAGTATATCACACAACATAACTATCAACCTAGACCAATATATTTCAACACAGTTCTCAATAGCATATACCCTTTATCGCTTAAAGACACCACACCACGCACTGACTCTCACACTTTTTTACATCACTCTTCGTGTTAACTCACAAACTTTCCACGCAAAGTTATTTCCACACTGATATATCCTCCACACTTTCCTCGGCTCGCGTCTTGTAGAGGATGCAAGAAGCAATGACCCATTTCCTTCGTTATCAATTGCATATCTGAAGGATTTAGGTATGTCATTCTTGATCAAAGAGGGTTCTCAAAAATGTTGCATGCTGGATATGCTGGATAATGGTTAAAGATAAATAGGGATAGTGATAATGTTGATAATTGTAATGATTTTAGATAAATGACGATAGTAATAAGGGTTAATGTTGATAAAACGGATAGTAATGATAACAAAAAGAGCAACAACAGCCATATTGATGGTGGTGATGATAGCAATAACAATAGTAAAAGTGCAACACCAGTAATAATGATGATACGCATAATTAAGATGAAAGTGATAATGCTAATGTTGATGATTATACTGATAATGATAATGGTAACAATAATTATAATAACAATGATAATGACAATTGTAGTAATTAGTTGTTAAGAATAATGATATTAATAATAATAATAATAGAAAAAACACTAAAACAATGTCATGATTAAAAAAATCATGAACGTAACAAAAATAAAGATAATGATAACAATAATAATTGTAATAAAGATAATGGTGATGGCTATGGTGATGATGATGGTGATATTGATATTGATAATGATGGAAATGATGATGAGGAAAATAAATAGCACTGATAATGATAGTAGTGATAATGATAAGAAATATGATAATAATGATAACAATAGCAATGATGATAATGGTAATAATAATGATAATGAAAATTATCATATTGGTAATAATGATAATGATAATGATTATATTTGTGATAATGATAATGATAATAACAAAAATTATGATAATGACAATAATAATAACAATAATAATGATAATGATGATAATAATGACGATAATAAGGATAATGATAATCATCATTATTGTTGTTGTTATGGTTATTATTATCATCATAATTATCCTTATCGTTATGATTATCATTCTTATTATTGTTGGTATCATTATTATCATTATCACCATCATTATCATTATCATTGTTATCATCATCATCATTACCTTTATCATAATCTTTATCTTCATTAATGATAATGATAATAATAATAATGATAATGATTATTGTAATAACAACAATACTGATGATAAAATTAACAAAATTTATAGCAATGATGATAATGACAATGATAATGATAATAACAATGATAATGATATTTGATAATGATAGTAATTAGCATCATACTATTATCACTATCATTATCATCATCATGACAATTATGATAATGATAATCATAATACTATTAATAGGAATAGCAATAATAACAAGAATGATTATGATAATAATAATGACAAAAATGATACCAACCAAACCAAAAAAGATGATTGATTATAAGAGTAAAAATAAAGATAATTAATGAATGCTATAGTTTCATTATAACATTACTTATTTATCAGTCATTCTTGCTTGAATCAAATGGTATTCGTTCGTTAGCTAAATTAATTCCACTAACAAAAAAAAAAAAAAAAAAAAAAAAAAAAAAAAATAAAATAAACACGTAAAAATACTAATAAAACGCATAATACTTTCACGGCCGCTATCAGTAGAGGCCATAATTCTAAATAACGTCATGGGATAATGAACCCTAGCGAGATTAACGGTAATAACAGGAAGTTTCGGCGTCCCAAAACTGCAACACAAGGAGAGGCGAGTCTTTACAGAAGAAAATAAACTAAGTGTTGTGTCATCAAACGTTTTTCGTGATGACAAGTGTTTCTTGGTGATATTAAACGTTTTTGTTTTTTTTACTCCCCCCCCCCTCTCTCTAG
>BOPN01001564.1:0-5000 GCA_017312705.2 Penaeus japonicus
TATATATATATATATATATATATATATATATATATATATATGTATGTGTGTGTGTGTGTGTGTGTGTGTGTGTGTGTGTGTGTGTGTGTGTGTGTGTGTTACTTGATATACTTATGCGATTTATTAACGCAGTGGTCCTTAACCCGATACCTAGTGCTACTGCGGTAAAATATATGATGATAATGATACCAAGGATAATGACAACAGAGAGTGAGATTTGAAAGTAAGAGTAACATTCATTATGTCTCATTATTATGGCAATTGATGATAGACGTTGTAGTTGCTAAAGGGAATCTCAAGGTATTAAAAAGTCAAAGGTTATTCCCCTATGTCATTTGCAATATCCCTGGCGTGCGTATGACAACAATAGAACAATGAATTGATGGATTTGCTGATGACATCATGACTATTATTCTATCATTACTATCATTATGATTATAAATTATCATTGCTCTTGTTTATGTTACTCTTTTATTATGATCTTTATCTTTTTTGTCATTATTATCCTCATTGTGCTTAACTATTACCTAAATTATTACTATTTTGATTGTTGTGGTCATGCTTACTCTTCTTGTTATCATTGTTGTTATCACTAGGGCAACTATGGTGATAGTTGCGTGATAGTAATGATGATTGCAATCATTGTAAGGTTGATCATGATGACATTGATGATGTTAAGGCTGCATATCGCCGTTATTGATATTGTTACTCCTGTTATCATCATTATTGATGTCATCACTACTATTGTTTCATTAGCATTATTGCAACAGTGTGATTATTGTTGTTTTTGTCATTGTTGTTGTTAGTGATATATAAATTATAATTATTGTTACCCTTTTTGTCCTTATTATCATTTTCATTATCACTGTTATTATCATTAGTAGTAGTAGTAATAGTAGTAATAGTGGGAAAAACAGAAGTATTCGTTGCAGTATCAGCCTCGTCATTAATCCTGTTGTTTTTTGTATTATCAAAATCATTATCATTTTCATTATGATTTTTGTCATAATCATTATTATTAGCAGTAGTGGCATTATCATATTTTCATTATCACAATCGTTATCATTGTCATCATAATTGGTATTACAATTGTCATTTTTTTTCGTCATCATTATTACTTTTACCATCATCATAATTATCATTATCCTTATTATCAATGTTATTATCATTATCACAGTCATCATTATTGTTATTGTTGTCATTGTTATCATTATCTATTATCATCGCTATTATTATAATTATCATTATTAGTATTATTATACCATTATCATAATTATCATCATGACTATCACTGTTATTATCACCATTATTACAATTATCATTATTATCAGTAATAGTAATAAAAGTTTTATTATTGTTGTTATCATTATCATTATTTTTTTCATTATCATTTTCATTATTGTCTTCATCATTTTTACTTTTATTGCTATTATCATTATCATCATTATCGTTATTACTATCATTATTTTTCATCATCAATATTAACCTTTTTTGCTGTTGTTGTTGTTGCTGTCATCATTATCAACAGTATCAATTTAATTTTATACTGCTGTTTTTTTACCACTATTATAGTTATTTTCTTGTTATCGTTATTGTTACTTCTCTTCTTATCATCAGTATGTTACAATCATTTTTCTTATCATTATTGTTATCATGATTGTTATATATCTTTTCATGATTAATATTAGAAATAGTAGTAGTAGTAATGTCATCAGCCTCAACAAAGATAACATCAAGACCATAAACAACAATAACAACAACAACAACAAAACAGAAATGCTCGGGTAATATTCGAAAACCACTCGCACTGCACAAAACACCAAGTTATATTCCATTCCATGTATTGCATATAGAGTTCATTCTGATGCGTTCACACATACATATAGACTGTATAGTCATTCTCAATGTTTTTGTTATTGTTCTACTTTTTTGTTCAATTTTTCACTTATTTTCCTTTCATTTTTTTTTCTAAATTTCTTGTCTGTCATTCTTTTTCCCACCTTTCCTTTCTCTACATTATTCCATCTGCATACCCCCCCCCCCCTCCCTACCATACCACCCTCACTTCCACTGGCTCCACAATCCTCACACAACCCTTCCTCCTCCCCCTCCCCCGCCCCCTCTTCTTTCTCCCACTCCTCTTGCCCATGCCCCTAGCCCCACCCCTCTCTACCCCCCCCCCCCTTCTGGCACACGGCTATCCATCAAGTTTGGACGAAAATTACGCGAAATGTGTTTGGGTTTTCGGTTTAATAGTGTGCAGACCCGGATTACAGTTGCGTGCGAGTGTGTGAATGGTGGTAATGATAGACTGAATTGCTTTTGATGATGGCGAGAGTCCCATGTAATTGTGATGGTGATAGTGCTGATGGGGATCGTGGTGACGTAGGGGATGGTGATAGTTATGGTGATGGGGATAACAGTAGCAGGAGAAGTAATAATATTAATAACAATATTTATGATGGTAACAGTAGCCATAATAAAGAATAATGATTTAACAATAATAGTATTATGATAACTCTTTTATATATGGCATGGATAGTAATGATGATTTTCATCGTATGATATAATACAAACAGTAATTGTAACAGTGATAACATTTTCATCCATGTCAGCCACAACCAAAAGAAAGACAACGAAAGATTGAGAGAGAGAAAAGTAACAAACAAAAGAAAGGAGAAAGAACACACAGTATTAAACCAAAGTAAAATATAAATAAAGGAAGAACGCTAATAAGGAGGAAAGTCCTCTAGCCTGTTTGTAGGTGAAGAGGAGAAGAGAGAGGGAGGGGGGGGGGAGATTAGGGGAGAGAGAGAGGGGGGGGGGGAGGAGAGGAGTAGGGACTGAGGGAGGGGAGAGGAGGGAGGTTCTTGAACCTGTTATATGTACATATGATCACGGCATCTCGACTGCCTTCAAGAAATGAGTTCCATTCCCGGGGATTGCTCCTTCGAGACGAGCCAGACACAACTTTTACGTCCCCATTTTCTTGTCTACTTATGATATCTCGTTTTCTATAAAGGAGATATGAGGGTAAGCTATTATATTTGAGGGCGGGTGATTTTTTTTTTTTTTTCGTCTTCCTTTCTTTTTTACAGTTGTTTGGGGAGGGAGGGGGGGGTGTATAGTATGTATGTCTCGGTCACTCTTTCTAACCATATTTATCTATCAACTTATGTATGTGTATTCACAGATGCTCATACACATACATAAATACATATATACATACATACATAAATACATAAGTACATACATATATATATATATATATGTGTGTGTGTGTGTGTGTGTGTGTGTGTGTGTGTGTGTGTGTGTGTGTGTGTGTGTGTGTGTGTGTGTGTGTGTGTGTGTGTGTGTGTGTGTGTGTGTGTTGTGTGTGTGTGTGTGTGTGTGTGTGTGTGTGTGTGTGTACAGAGAGAGAGAGAGAGAGAGAGAGAGAGAGAGAGAGAGAGAGAGAGAGAGAGAGAGAGAGAGAGAGAGAGAGAGAGAGAGAGAGGAGAAGAGAGAGAGAGAAAGAGAAAGAGTGGGAGAAAGAGAGAGAGAGAGAGAGAGAGAGAGAGAGAGAGAGAGAGAGAGAGAGAGAGAGAGAGAGAGAGAGAGAGAGAGAGAGAGAGAGAGAGAGAGAGAGAGAGAGAGAGAGAGAGAGAGAGGGGGGAAGAGAGAAAGAAAGAGAGAGAGAGAGAGAGAGAGAGAGAGAGAGAGAGAGAGAGAGAAAGACTTCTATTTTGTTCCTGCTTTTGTATAACTTCTGTCCAATCCTCTCTCCCTCCCTTTTCCCCTCCCCATTATGTATGAATTTGCAGTCCCAGCACATAATTTGATTTGCAACTTGACTGTTCATTGAAAAAATAAAAAATAAATGCATATATGAATGAAAAACGCGAATTCTATGCAAAAACAAAGTGCATTTTCTGCGTGGTTATATAAACATAATTGATTGTAAAACAAGCAAATCCATTGTAGAAATGGACTTTGTGATTTAGGTTTATTATACTAATAATGATAGTAACAAAACAAGATTATAATCATGAATTTGATGAATAAATAATCAGATTAAATAAATGATTATATCATTAGCTAAAGACAAAACTTATACAAAGATATAACTTACTAGACGAATCGAAAAACTTCCAGGCCTAATGTGTTATAGAACATAGAACCACCATCTCCCCCCACCCCCCACCCCCACCCCCCGATATATAGGCCCCTTAGAGTGACTTTTACACACTGACCCAGCTCCAAACAGCGATCACACTAATAACATCCTATCCATTTACAAAATCAAACGGCGACAGTTGATAATACTTTGACCGTTCATATTGAATCATATACCCTGAATCAACAACATTAAACAGCTTACGCGTCTGTCTCTTCCCCCTGTCCCCCCCCCCCCCCCCCCGCCCTTGTTTAAAAAAGACACTTTTTCCTTTCACTTCAGTATATCTGGCAACTGACACAATTTCCTCTGATGTCAGTTTGTTGCCTCTTTTATCTCGGTTTTATTTTCCTTTTTCTTCCTCCTCTTTCTATTCTTCGTGACTCTTCATATCTTTCTTTCTTTTACTTTTTTTTCTCCTTTCTCCATTTCTCCCTTTTCTCTTTTTATCAACTCCTATTCTTTTATCATTATCATCCTTACTATCATTATAATCATTATTTATCGTAGTAGTAGTATTCCCTTACTCCCCCCCCCTCCTTCTACCTCTTTCTCTTCTTCTTCTTCTTTTTCTTCTTCCTCTCCTTTTGATTTGACTCCTTTTTTGTTCCTCTTCTTCTCCTTTCCTTCCTCCCACTCTTCTTCCACCTGCACTTTCCCCTTTTCCTCATCCACCACCATCACTTTTTTCATCTTCTTCCCCCTCCTTTTCCTCCTCCCTCTTCTCCTTATGTTATTTTCCCCTTCCTCCTCTTCCCTTCTTTTCCTCCTAGTCTACAACTACATCCTCGTCCTCTCTCTTCCTCACTCCTCCCTCCCTAACCTCCATTTTTACTTCCTTCCT
>BOPN01001564.1:35000-37500 GCA_017312705.2 Penaeus japonicus
CTTTCCCCTTCCTTACGGTGTTGTTGGTGGTCACCACTATGGCGTCGGGTATGGACACGCAGCCATAGCTCACCATCCGTATGGCGGTCACTCGTATGTCCAGAGCTACAGCCACAACCTTCACAAGCAAGAAGCTGATCCTATTTACACATACCAAGCATTTGCTTACGGATATTGTCGAGGAATCGGTAACTCACCACCCTTATGGCGGTGTCTCCTTCAGTCGATCATATAACCATGTTCTCAACAAGCGCGACGCTGACTCTTCCTATAGTCTTAGTCATGGTTGCAGAGGTCCGTCTGCGGATACACCATGGGTCTATGAGTGTGCGTGTAATATATTTGCGTATATATATATTTACATATACATATATATGTGTGCGTGTAATATGTTTGCGTATATATGTACATATATACATATATATACATATATTGGCGTGTAACAATATATACATATATACATATGTATGCATATGTATATACACAAATTTAATTGTGTGCATATATAAATTCATATATATATTTCTATCTATCTATATATGTATATATACTGGGAAAATTAATAGACAATTCTGGCCATTCAACTGATTTATTCACATTTTTTATTGACAGAAGGAAATTTTTAGACAGTAAATATGTTTTATTGTTTTTTCTTTATACATATATCATCTCAGTATTTTGTGGGACCTCCTTTGGCTCTAATAACTGCTTCAACACGTCTTGGCATGCTTCTAATGTAGTCTTGTGCTTTGTTCCTGATATCTGGATTTCTGTGCCAAACCTCTATCAACCGCTGGATGAGCTGTACTCTGTTGGTACATTCAATTTTGCTGACTTTCATCTTTCATGATCTTTCCTACTAAACCTTCAATAGGATTCATATCTGGGCTATTTCCAGGCCAATCAAGCACTTTGATGTTAAGATCTTTAAAGGACTAAGAAACTCTTCTGGCTGTGTGACATGGGGCCCCGTCATCCACGACCTCTAAACGACCTGTACCTTGTGCAGATATGATAGACCATGACTTTGGAAGAGGAACTTGAGACAGTCTTCTGACAGTCAGGGTGGTCAGCCTATAGCGTCCTCCTCACGAATTTTCGCTATCTCAGTATTTCCATTATTCTTCAGAGAAACATACCTGGATGCAAACAAAACAAATTAATTGATTTTTTTTCACTCAAACTTAAATTACAGCTTTGTAAACCCCAGTCTTTAAGTGGGTTTCATCAAACATGATTTGGAACAAAGACATTTTTTTTTCAATTTAGATGCAGCATCTTGAATCAAACATGAAATATTCGCTATTTTATTTAGAGAAATTGTTATTTTAATTATTTTTTGTAGAAAAACAACGAATTCAGCAAAACTTAATGCATATTTACCTTTTCCCAGTCATCAGATGTCCAGTGGCTGTGTGCCTTGGCCCAAGCCAGCCTTTTCTTCCGCATGGCCTCGGTTAGTCTTGGCACTCTAGTTGGCCTACAGGCACAGTAACCCAGCTTATTAAGCTTTCCTATAGCTGGGTGTACATTGTACATCATAGTCAACTGAGTCAGCTGCTAGTTGTTTTGACGACTTTAAACGGTCTTTTCTTACCATATCAACGAGAATTCTCTCCTGTCTTGGGGTGGTACAGGATTTCCTTCAACACTTTCCAACGTTTGGCTCGTAATTTTCGATGTTTTCAATCTTCCTTCTCTGTACACACTAAATAATGATACACCAACTTTATGAGCAATTTCTTTACAGTCGAGGGATGTTTCTTGCAGATAAATTTCGATTGCTGATAAATCAGCCTGACTCAAGTCTTTTCCTCTGCCCATGATGCTTCAACAGGTTATCCTTAATGACTTCTCCAACTAATTATGGGTCAGTTGATACTGGAAGTTATTAGCACACACATTGGGTAATATAAACAATGATTAGTAACCGGAAACAGAATTTCGGGAACGTGGATATGTGTGGAAATGGTTTAAGAACACAAGGCTGAAGGACGAGGTAATTTTGTGTGGAGACGAGTAACAATCCAAAAACATGATTCTTATCATTTTAAAAATAATATAATCATTATACAATCAATTATTTTATGTAGATTAAAGATTCATCTACATTATTACAAAAAATAGGCAATGTAAGTAATATATTTGTGAAGATATGAGGTGTTAAAGATAAAAAAGTGAAGAATCCCAAAAATTGTCTATAAATTTTCCCAGTACTGTATATATATAAATATCTGTATATATGTGTGTTTAATATATATATGTATATATATTTATATTTATATATGTCTATATGTATTTACATACATGTATATATATATATATATATATATATATATATATATATATATATATATATATATATATTTATGTATATATATATATATATTTATTTATATATATATATATATATATATATATATATATATATATATATATATATATATATATGTATGTATGTATATGTATTCTTGCTTATATGTATATGCATGTATATATA
>BOPN01001564.1:57500-62500 GCA_017312705.2 Penaeus japonicus
ACAGCAATAATAAGATAATAAGATCAGTAAAAACAAATGATTCAAAATGATTTTTAAAGTAAGTGCAGAAAGCATCTTCGTCATGAAAGCAGTCAGGGCGAGGAATAAGTCATGCAATACGTCATGCAACGCGTCATGCATGAACAAAGGTTTTGATCTCAACTACAAAGCAAAAGGAGACACACAGGAGAGAGAGAGAGAGGCAGTCAACGTGAACAGCTGCCACGCAGATCATTGTTAGTGAACAAAGCCATTTTCTTTCCGATAAGAACATCGGGATGAGTTATTCCAATATTTGCGAGTTCATTTATCTATGTTCGGATGTCCGCATTCTGACTTGTGTATCTTGATTATTACATTGTATATACATTTTTTTTCATAGATATAAATGTGTGTGTGTGATATACATACATATATATATATATATATATATATATATATATATATATATATATATATATATATATGTATGTATATATTTATGATATATCTGGCAACGAGTAGGAGAAGGTTAGTGTTAGGTCTCAGCGATATTAAGTGTAAAATTATGTATATCCGGCACAGCATAAGGTGAAAATACCTGTGAATGTCTAGAGTGCATATACGAACGAAATAGAAATAAGAAATTACACAAGTGTTGTAGAAAATTCAAAAAAGAAAGAATGCCACAAGAAAACTAGTCTTTTCAAAGGCAGTGAGATGCCAAACAGTGCCACAATATAAATGAAGGAAAGCATGAGTTACACCATCTATTATAGTGAATTGCAAGTATACATTGCAGTGGGAAAACATCTGAGGATGTCTGAATATATTTCTAATATATTTCTAATATAAAATCATACCATACAAGCAAACCATCAGAAAATGAGTCAAGCTTCTCTTACACGTTCCCCATAGATGCCACGTTAAAACCAGTGCCAAGGGTCAAAGGTGATCAACTACCATCCAACATCTGGCCTGAGTAAAATCCATTCCTAGTTCGTGAGTACATTATACTATAGAATCACATATGTCATGTTTTCAGTGTTCATAAATCTAATCATGCAACCACACTGAATATCAGTCTGGAATATCATTCGTAATGAAAGCTAAACACAAGATATGGCATCACCAACGGTCAAGGCCACAGTAGGACACCCAAACGGTTTAGGTACCAACTAGAAATTACCTCTCCGAATTGTTGCCAAATATATGTATACCATTACCTACTATAATGAATCTGATCTTTTGACACTGCTGAGGAACTTTCATTTATTAAATGAGATATTGTAGGGCTTTCTGAAGTTAGGAGACTAGGCGAAGAGCAGAAATTACTAAATGATGGGCACTTATTATCTTGGCGAGGTAAACCCTTGGATAGCAAACAAGAATCAGGAGTAGGTTTCTTAGTTCACAAGCGACTTGAAAAGAATGTTAGGGAATTCTACAGTGTGAGCGAAAGAGTAGTTTCTGTAATACTGAAACTAAACAACAGATATAGCCTAAAAATTACCCAAGTATACGCTCCTACCATAGTGATGAGGAGATAGAGAGCTTCTATGAAGATGTGCAAGCAGCTACCGATAGAGCAAAAAACACTTTACCGTGATTATGGGGAATTTTAATGCCAAGATAGGAATAAGGGAAGATGGAGAAACCTTGGTTGGGAAACATGGAATAGGCACAAGAAATGAGAGAGGGCAAAGGCTGATAGAATTCGCTGAAGCTCGATCCCTTAAAATAATGAATACATTCTTCGAAAAGAGACCCGGGGGGAAATGGACATGGAAATCACCATCCGGCATTAAAAACGAAATTGACTTCATAATCACCAATAGGCGCGACATTGAACAAGACGTAACAAGACTGGTCAGAAGTAGAGTAAAATTTACAGCTAAGAAGGGAACGAAATAAGCTCATACAGAAGCCTCTCGTTAATCTAATCTACATTAAAAGACAAAAGAGCTTATGAAACAGCGTAGGGACATGTAAATAACATCAATCAGAGACAAGATAGAATCAGCAGAGCTGAATAAGACGATAAACAAGAACAAGAAGAAAGAGGATGTACGCAAAAATAACATACGAAAAATAAACGAAGCTCTGCTTGCCGGCACCAGCCTTAAGGCAACAAAGAGGAGGCTCGGAATAGGGAAAACCCAAATGTATGCAGTAAAGAAACCCAACGGAGAGGTGACATACAATAAAAATGAAATTATCAAAATAACAGAAGACTTTGAAGTGACTTATACACTAAACGATCAACCACATGCGGAGACAAACACAACAATTGGAGACGTTCCAAACATCACGGTGAGGAAGTTAAATAGGAATTAAAAGCATGAAAAGAGGAACACTCAGGAGAAGTATCAGTATTAGTGTAGATCTTATTCAAGATGCAGGAGAGATCGCGGCAGTAAAACTGGCCAGTCTTTATAACACATGCCTAGGTTGGTAAAACTCTGGGGCCAGAAAACGTAATACAATTTTAATACACAAAAAGGGAGATAAAAAATATTTAAAGAATTACCGGACTCATATCTCTTTCAGTAATCTATAAATTGTTCACAAAAATCATCACAACCCGTATCACCGATACATTAGATTCAAAACAACACAGGGAACAGGCAGGGTTCCGCAGCGGATTCTCAACTACAGACCATATCCACATACTAGCTCAAAAAAGGGAGAAAACAAACGAATATAGGAAGCCCCTGTGTATGGCATTCGTAGATTATGAAAAGGCATTCGATTCGGTACAGATATCTGCAGTACTAGATGCAATTCGTAAACAAGGAGTAGAGGAAATATACTACAGATTATTAGAGGATATATATAGAGATGGTACAGCGACCACCAAAATCCACGCAGAAACCAATAATATACCAATAAAAAAGGGTGTTAGTAGCGACACCATCTCACCGAAGCTGTTTTACAGCCTGCTTGGAGTGCTATTTGGTAGCTAGATTGGAAAGAGAGAGGGATTAAGATATGGAATGAGCACTTAAGCAATCTAAGATTTGCAGATGACATTGTTCATTTCGGCGAGTCAGCAGATGAATTACAACAATTAATAAGCGATTTAAATATGGAAAGTCTGAAGATTGGCCTTAAAATGAACATGAAAAAGACTAAAGTCATGTTCAACAGTCGAACCCCAGTTAAGCAAATAAAAATACAGGGCGAGGTACTAGAAGCAGTGAACGAGTATGTATACTTAGGGCAACTCATACAGTCGAGTACATCCTGCGAAGCCGAGATAAAACGGCGAATCAGGCTAGGTTGGAGTGCCTTCGGTACACATAGTAATATATTACGAGGTCGTCTGCCACTATGTCTAAAGAGAAAGATTTTTGACCAATGTGTCCTCCCCGTCATGACATATGGATCAGAGACATGGACTACGACCAAGGAACTCGAGAGGAAATTAGTAAGCGCCCAAAGAGGAATGAAAAGGCTTATGCTAGGAGTTAGCTTAAGAGACAAGAAAAAAGCCACATGGATCAGGCAACAAACAAAAGTAGAGTATATGCTCAAGAGCATCCCTTGGCCCAGCACCGATGAAGTGGGCAAATTTACCACTTGCTGTTAGTTAGTTCCATAGAAAAGACATTGTCAAAGGCATTTGAGGTCTCAAAACATATGTGTATTATTGTTCCACATTTCTCTTTTGTGGCATAACTTTGATAGCAAATAGTTTTAATTGTTGACAAGTTGTACGGGCACCAGAAAAGTTGATATGTGTTGTTGTCTCCATTTTGAGGGGGTGACAGATAATCAGCATTATAATGCTGATGATAATAGTGATTATATTGTTAATAATTATTTCTGAAAATCGTTCCAATTACGTAGTAATGGTAATTCACTATGATAGATCGATTCCTTTTGAGTCAAGTTACACCTGTGATAAAAGGAATACTAGTGATACTAATAATCCTGATTTTGATAACAACAATAATGTTATGATTAATTTGATAATAATAACTATATATATACTTGTTCCAAAAGCAACACCAGAACTACATACATGCATATATACATATATACATATATACATATATACATATATACATATATACATATATATGTGTGTGTGTGTGTGTGTGTGTGTGTGTGTGTGTGTGTGTGTGTGTGTATACGTATAATATATATATTTTATAGCACCTTTGACAGTTTGCGTCAATACTCCACGTGGGATAGTTACAGTAGACTAAATGTAAAAAGTGTAATCGATAAAGAGATGGATGAGTGGACTGATGAATAGGTTGATCGATATAGATAGACAGATAGATGAAGGAAGAGGGAAACGGATAGTATAAAGATATCTAAGTAAAGTCAGATACATATAGAAATACAGAGACATATATAAAGAGATATAAAGTTTGCTGTAGATATCATTAGGCATACAATATCAGATAACTATAATCACATATACAGATAAATAAAGATATAGAAGCAGGTAATAAAATACATAGGCAGTCAAAGAAAAACAGATACACAGAAATGCTAAAGAACACGATAAGTTAAATGGGAATCCATGAATAACCAGTATATTTACACAATGAAAAAAAAGAAATGCATCTTCGGCAACTCGAAGTCCGGGTTTCCTGTCCGCAGCATTACGAGAAGGTGTTCCCGGTCTACGGCACGCTACACAGCTGAAATTAGGCTCATTACTGCGCAATTTCTAATAGTGCTACTGCTCCGGCTACGGTAATGAGTAGGTTCAATTATGTTTATTGTTTGAAATTGTCCAAACTTATTTTAGAAAACAAAACAGCCAGTCCTCTGTTCTGGGATGAATTTGGGTTTTCTTGTTTTCTTATTTTCTTGTTTTCACGTTCACATTTTTGTAGTCATGCTCTGCATATATCAACACAGACACACACACACATACAACCGGACACGTATACACACTTACACATGCACACATAAATACACACACACACACAAACACACACACACTCACACACACATGCGTATACTCACACACACATACACACACACATACACACACACAC
>BOPN01001564.1:110000-112500 GCA_017312705.2 Penaeus japonicus
CCGCTTGGAACGAGGATAATGACGAGGACGATGACTTTAGTAAAAAATAATTCTGATGATAGTGATACTGATAATGGTAAGGATAAGGATAACAATAGGATGATGATATTAAAAGTAATATCAATGATAATGATAAAGGGAATGATAATGATAAGAATGATAATGATGATGATAATAATAATAATGATAAGAATGATAATGATGATTATAATAAAAATAATGATAATATTGATAATGATGATGTTAAAAAATGACTTTGATGATAATTGCATTATCATCATTACTATTGTTATTATCATTACTGCCACTGTTAGTACTATTATCCTTTCTATCATCATTGTTATCATTGTTTTTATTTTGATTATTCTATGATCATTATCATCATTATCATTATCAATATTACCGCGTGCTCAGCGATCACGGTTGTAATGGCACGAAGCGATTTTTGGCGGGAATTTTGAAGTGCTTTTTTCTCTGTATTTTTGTCTACAAAATCCTAACACAATGGCCAACCTAACCTTACATAGTTTTGAGGTTATCCCTGACCAAAGGGGGGCCTCGCCCCCCCTTGATCCACCTTTTTTTCAAAGCACTTCGTGGGGGTTTGGTGAATCACTCAATCAATCACTCACTCTCTCTCTCTCTCTCTCTCTCTCTCTTCCTCACTCTCACTCACTCATTTACTCACTCACTCATTCACTCTTTCTTTCACTCACTCCTTCATTCTCTTTCTCTCTCTCTCTCTCTCTCTCTTTCGCACCCATTTACTTATTTACTCTTTCTCTCTCCCTCTCTCTCTCTCTCTCTCTCTCTCTCTCTCTCTCTCTCTCTCTCTCTCTCTCTCTCTCTCTCTCTCTCTCTCTCTCTCTCTCTCTCTCTCTCTCTCTCTCTCTCTCTCTCTCTCTCTCTCTCTCTCTCTCTCTCTCTCTCTCTCTCTCTCTCTCTCTCTCTCTCTCTCAATCTCTCTCTCTCTCTCTCTCTCTCTCTCTCTCTCTCTCTCTCTCTCTCTCTCTCTCTCTCTCTCTCTCTCTCTCTCTCTCTCTCTCTCTCTCTCTCTCTCTCTCTCTCTCTCTCTCTCTCTCTCTCTCTCTCTCTCTCTCTCTCTCTCTCTCTCTCTCTCTCTCTCTCTCTCTCTCTCTCTCTCTCTCTCTCTCACTCTCTCTCTCTGTCTCCCCACTTCCTCGCCCTCCCCGCCTGTGCCCATGACCAGCAATCCTCCCCTCCCGTTGCCCTCCCCTCACTCCCGCCGCATTCAGCAATGCTCTGCGCCCTTGCCGACTCAGCAGCCTCCAACTATGCTGAGCCATCCTCGCGCCCCCAGGAGTCCTCCGCCCCCACAACTACACTGGCCTCCCCCAGACCTGCGTCACCCAAGCTCTCGCCCACAGGAAAACCAAAAACCAACAAGGTAGACAATGCCAGCGCTAAAGCTTCAACAAAGGTTACACCTAAACGAAGCTCTAAGAGAAACAAATACAAAAACGATCAGAATGTTTGACCGCGCAAAACCGTCAGCACGGCCAGTGATTAGGTCACAGAACATCTTAAAAATAGAACATATCAACGCACAATCTCTCCTCGGTCACCTTGAAGAAATTGTATTGTTAGTAAAGGAAAGAAATGTAGACATACTCTGTGTTAGTGAAACATGGCTCCACCAGGAAATGATAAGTAACTTTATCAACATTCCAAATTATCAAGTTTATCGATGTGATGCAGGGCGAGGAGGTGGAGTATGCATATTTGTAAGGGATACCCTTAAGTCAAATAGGATATCAACTACAACAGTTAATAATACTGCCGTAGAAGATATCTGGGTTATCTATAGGCATCCCCATGCAAAATTTGAATCTTTTGAATATTTTGAAAAGGTTTTTAGAGAAATGTCCTTAGAAAAGAAATCACTTTTTATCTTAGGTGACTTAAATGATGATTTAAGTAAACCAAATGCCAAGTTAGTAAAGTTAATCAAGAAAAATAAACTAGAACAAGTGATCAATAAACCTATAAGGATCACAGAAAACAACTCGTCTATATTAGATGTAATAATAACGAATAGATTAGATATCATACTCCATACAGACCTCATTCCGTGTCATGTTGCTGATCATGAACTTATTACGATGACGTTGAATATAAAGAAACCAAAGCTACCACCGGTTACAAAAGACTTTTCGTGACTTCAAACACTATGACCCTCAGTCACTATGCGATCTAATCATATCTAAGGAACCAACTCTATTAGATATTTTATCAACAGACAATGTAGATACCCAAGTAACCATCCTTACGGAAGTGATAAAAAGCAGCATAGATGCCTTTGCTCCCTATGTGACAAGAATCGTCAGACGTCCCCCTGCTCCATGGATAAATGATGATATCAAGAGAGCCATTGCCGATAGGAATAATTCCCAACAAGCGCTCAAAGGAAACAGATTTGAGCCCGCCCTTCAGGCAATTTATAAAGTAAAAAAGAAAAAGTTAAGTCATTAATTCAATC
>BOPN01001564.1:119374-136874 GCA_017312705.2 Penaeus japonicus
GTGTGTGTGTGTGTGTGTGTGTGTGTGTGTGTGTGTGTGTGTGTGTGTGTGTGTGTGTGTGTGTGTGTGTGTGTGTGTGAGTGTGCGCGCGTGTGTGTGTGTGTGTGCGTGCGTGTGTATGTGTCAAAAGTATATTCTCTTCTACACTCGAGCGAGCGTGCTTCATTCGGTGCGCATACATGTAAACAATAGTAATGTCGCTGGCAAACTCCTTGTATGCTTCTCTAGGCTGCCTTCAAAACATTTTATTCTATCTTTGTAACTGCGTGATTATCTATAGATCAGTGGCTCTTAACCTGAGGGGCGAGAGTAATTTTCAGGTGTGGGGGGGGGGGGGGGGCTGCGTTCCACTTGATTTCGTGGCGAGAAAAGGCATGTCTCCACGAGAGTTCAGCAGGGTGTGCTTGGTGGCCTGCAGCTCAGAGTGGAAGTTAAGAATTCTGTGATTAACGCAGGTTGGCACCGCGACTCATTCCTTCAGATACCTCTCGCCGGTCACTGGGTCAGCTGGGCATTCGATTACAAACCAGTAAGCCCGCATTCATAAATACTTACATATATCTATACTAAAGGTTTGATATATATATAGAGAGAGAGAGAGACCCAAATTAAAAGGATAAAATATCACCCGTAGATGAAACGTAAAGAAACCTAAGCGACAGGCACTGAACACCCATATCCAATGAAGATTTGCGTGTGATGCCTAAGGCTGGCGTGGGCTTATTTATCATCTGAAAATTGTTGTAGCTTCAAGATTAATTCTTAGAACAGAACACTTAAATTAAGTGAATATCTCAACATCCACTTATTAACGAGAAATCTGGGACATATTTCGGTTTTGCTCTATCTTGTATATTTTTTTGTTGATAATAACTGATAAATATCTATATGCTTCACTCTGGTTGTTTTTTGATGAGGGAAATAGTCCAGTATTTATTATTGTCAATTTTAGACCTAAAGTAACACGCTATATTGTTCATGATTATAAAAAGATAATAAAACAACAAAACGTGTCTAACAATTTGCATTCAGTCCTGTTAGCATAGGAAAAGTCTGCAGAAATAAATTGTATTCATGAGGCTTGCTTCGTCAGACGTGGAGACATTCGAAACCGCTGGATTACTTGTTTGTTCAAGTTTCCCAGTGAAGTTCTAAGGGCAAAGTCGTTGGAACGAACCGGCCACCACAGCAGAGCAGTTCGGAAACAAAGGCTGGTAATTCCTGAGGCGAGAGGATTTCCCTTGATCCTTGAGTGATATACAGTGTCTGCGGTTTCTTTTTGCAGGCGTGATGTACAGTCAGATCTGGAGGGAGAGAGGAAGAATGGGAAAATAACTATTAGAAATTTAAAACGGTAACATGATACGAGAGCGTCCCAGGTGGAAACGATAACACGGAGATCAGGGGGAAAAGTAGGGAACTTGTCTTAATATTTGAAATTCTCTCAACGGGGGCGGCACCCAAGTCTAGAAATCGAATAATTTACAGAGACAAGATGAAGTTGACACTCTATATATAGAGTATAATTAGAAAAAGGTAATTAATATGGTATTACGTAATGGAAGTGTGATTGTGTGTCTGTTTGTGTATATGTGTGTGTTTGCACGATCATAAAATTTCAACTGGTTTTAGATGTAAGGAAGTGGGAGTGGGGACGTGTTGGTAGAATAGTTAATAACCATTATTATAGATCTATATTGTCTGTGCTTAATAACCAGGATTTGGGAAAGACATTAGAATCAAAAGAAAGGTACAGGTTGTTCAAGTTAAGACCAAATCTGTTTGATGATGAAGAGGTAGAGAGATTCTAAGAAAATGTAAACGCAGCCCCCGACAGAGCAAAGACCCATCTTAAAAGTATTATGGTAGTTCGATTCCTCAACACAACGAATCTTAAAAGTATTATGGTAGTTCGATTCCTCAACACAACGAATACATTTTTTTCGAGAAAAAAAGAGGAAGTGAGTGGACATAGAGGTCAGCGTCCGTTGTTAAAAAAAATAAAAAAATAAAAAAAAATTAGTAAATACAAACAGGTGCGACATAGTAAAAAATTCAAAAACGAGAATCGGAGCTTTGATTAGAAGTGAAATTGAATTACCCTTTAGCAGGGAAAGGAATAAAGCTCCCTCACCTAATTAGCTTCAGCATCAACACAAATACACAGTTCTCGATGACGAGGATCTTTGCACTGATCAAATCAACAAATAGTTCAATCCGGCAGAAGAGAGAGTTGCCTTTACAGTGATTTAGACAATTCATACGACCAACCACGGGCAGAGAGGTAAGCGCAATAATGAGAGACGACCCGATCATCACAGTAAAGGATATCAAGAGAGCACATTAAAAGAGGGAAGTTCCAGGCAAAGACGACGATAGTATAGAACAAAGATAAAATTCCAAAAACCTGGAAAATGCAATAATGATTTTGTTACACGAAGAAGAGTTGCCTATCTAGAAGCCCTCTGTCAGCAATCTGTAAATCGTTATCAAAAGTCAATGCAAACAGTGTATCCGCTGCAGTATACAGTCTCGGGAATAGGCAGGCTTTCACAGTGGATTCTCAACAATAGACCACATCCACACAAACCCAAATAAGGGAGAGAACAAATGAATATAGGAAGCCTCTGGGCATGGCATTCGTTGATTACGAAAGGGCATTCTGACACTGCTGTTATCCGTATAGATAGTAGCAGTATTAGAAGCATTTCGGAAACAATGGGTAGAGCCGGTCTATTGAAGAATATTGGAAAACAAACGAAACTGGGATAGCGGTCATCAGGCCCCGTTGCAGATCGATAAAATTAGAATGAAAAAATATGTTGGGCAGTGCAATACTCTTTCACAAAGACAGTTTGCAGCTTGTCTAGAAGATATATTTAAGAAATTAGAATGGAGGGCAAAAGGGAATAGAGTAAGGGATGAACATCTGTGCGATTTAAAAATTGCAGACGATATTACTCTCTTTAGTGATCCAGCAAATGAACTACAACATTTGATAAACGATTTGAATATGGAAAGTCTGAAGGTAGGATTTAAGATGAACAGGAAAAAGACCAAAGTCCTGCTCAGCACTCGACAGGGCGAAGTGCCAAAGGTAGTGACCGAGTATACATACCAAGGGCAACTCACACAGACATCCTGCGAAACTGAGATAAAGCGACGAATTACACCAGCTAGGTTGGATCGTCTTCGGCAGACATAGTACCATATTACGGGATCGCTTACCATCATGCTTCAAGAACAACGCGTTCTGCCCGTGCCGAGAGTCAGCTGAAGGGATAGGAGAAGAACGACAAACCAAAGTGGTAGATATAATCGTGCTTTAAAAATAAAGAAATGGCAATCGTCGGGCCATCGATGTAAGAGACAGGACGACAGGTTGACAAAGAACGTTATAGACTAGGGAATAGCTAACGCAAGGCTACCAAAGCCAAAACCAGTGGCAAGATAGCACGTTGAAATAATATATATTGAGGCCTGCTCTGGACACAGGGCGAAGGCTTACTTCCTGTAGTGGAATGATACAGGCTGATGTATGTATATATGTATGTATATGTATTCGATTGTGTGTGTGTATTTATGTGTGTGTGCGTGTCCGTGTGTGTGCGTGTGCGTGCGTGCGTGTGTGTATGTATGTGTCTTTGTGTGTGTGTGTGTGTGTGTGTGTGTGTGTGAGTGTGTGTGCGTGTACGTTTCCTTGTGGATGTAGGTGTGTGCTTAAACGCGCATGATTTACCACATTTAGAAAATATATGCAAGATGATATTAATTCATATCATATATCATATCTTTACATAATTACAGTATGAAACCTTTTTAGAACAGTCATATTAAAAGAGGATAATCCCTTAAAGAAAGAGTACTATACGATAATTACTATTAGTGCGCCAAAAAGGTCGCTCGCATTATGCTAAATTCCGAAAATTCCTGTAGTTACATTGTACGAAAAGTTCACGAAATATATCCGCAATAACTGCAGTGCTTCTTCCCCCGACAGAAGAGAGAAGGAAAGGGTGAGAGTAACGATGGGAAGAGAGAAAGAGGAAGATGATGGGAGAGATGGAGCGAGCGAGAGAGAAAAGGAGGAACAAGAGTGAAAAGCAAGCACCTAAATTGAAAAACTAAGTGAGGTCTGAATAAGGAGAGAGACTGACATACAGACAAACAGACAGAGATAGAGCGAGAAGAGAGAAAATCCAGCAACCACACCAACACACGAACAAACCATTTGTGTTTACAAGCGTTTGGTCTGTGTTTCCCATGTCTATGTGCCTGTCTGTGCTTCAGTGGGTGTGCAAACAGGATTTTTTTTCTCATGGCAGATATACCAGTCTTCATGCCCACGGGATTGCATGGCTAGGAAGCTGTCTGAGAAGCGGAATAATCATGCAATCATGCATAAGATTCGCCCAGGGAATGGAGTTAGGTAATATGAGAGAAAAAAGGGCGGAGAAAGGGAAAAGATTCGCAGTTGGACAAATGGGAAATGAGTGAGCAAGAGGCGAGGAAAAGTTAGGATGAAGAAAGGAAAAGAACGAGGGAGAAGATGGCGGAAGGGCTCATATGTAACGAATCGCTTTCTTTATTTACACTTAAGAAAAGATGAGGAAACGAACAAGAGCATTGAGTGAAAATATAAATGTAAGGAAAACAAACAAACAGACACACACTCATAAGACGGTTGATGTGTGTGTATGTATGTATATATATATATATATATATATATATATATATATATATATATATATTAAGAGAGAGAGAGAGAGAACCCAGCCTACTTTCTGGTTGGGGTTGCTTTGCAGGGGTTAGATGCCCAGCCACTGGACCCTCTGTAGTCCCGTAAAATGGATAAATAAGGATAAGGATAAGCCAGATTTGCGGAACAGATGCTACGCCGGGCTTGTATGCACTTGGGCGAGCCCACCTGTGTCAGCATGTTTTGACTCGTGAGAGAATGTGCCAACGATCTGAGCTTGGTCCTTACCCAACGCAGTGCCCAGCTACGTCAGTAACCGCCAGGAGAGTGGAAACTCACGAGTTTGAACGGGACTCGATCTGCCGACCGTGGGGATGTGAGGTCGACACGCTGTCCACTGAGCTACCAGACGGCTAAATGAATACAGTTGGGGTTCGTGTGCCTACACTGACAAGAGAGTAGCCGGTACCGAGCCCGGATAAATGGGGAGGGTTGGCGGCAGGAAGGTCATCCGGTCGTGAAAACTATGCCAGACTGAATATAAATGCTGATTCATGGTGGTTCAGACCATGCTAGGGCGTTCTCCATAGACGGCGCGCAGTCAGACCGCCGTGAGACTGTGAGAAGTGGGATACAGCTACTGTATCAAGAGCAGATACGGCTAAAGAAGTTAATTCAAAGAGATAGGAAAGCTAAGAAGGAGAGGAAGTTTTGGTCTGGGAAATCGAATGAGGGAACATTGACAGGAAGAGGGAGAGAGGTGGTTGGCCTGACGTAGAGAAAGAAGTTGGATGTTTACAGGAGACCAAATGGAAGGGTCAGTAAGCGAGGGAGATGGGAGAAGGGTACAAACTGTACTACTTAGGTGTAGAGAACAAGAGAAATGAAGTGGGTATTGTACTGAGCCCGGAGATGAAAGAGGGAATCTTGCAGGTAAACAGGGAGTGGGACCGTGTAATTTGGCTGAAAGTAGAGGTAGAAAAGTTGATAGTGAATGTGATCTGTGCATATGCACCACAGGTGGGTCGTGAGGAACATGAAAAGGATGAGTTCTAGGAACTGCTTGGATGCTTGGAGGAGTTATGGTACACATTCTGGAAACAGGAGTTTGGTTGGGGTGGGACCTCAACGGACAAGTGGGAGAAGGGAACAGGGAAACGGATGTCATTGGAGGGCATGGTACTGGGAGAAGGAACCCCAAAGAGAACAGAGTTGTGAACTTTGCGATGGTGAACCAACCTGCGGTGCTAAACAGCTTCTGTAGGAAGAGATGCAGCCAGCTGATAACCTACAGTAGTGGAGGACGAGAATCATAGATTGATTACATCATGAGTAGGGGAAGAGGGTTGAAAAGAGTCCAAGACTGTAAGGTGTTATCAATGGAAGCAGTGACTAAACAGTATAAACTGGTCATGTGTAAAGCATTCCTAGAGACAAAAGGCAAACAAAGACTGGTTAAGATAAAGAAAACACTCTCATGGAAGCTCAGTGAGGAGGAACCTCGTGAACAGATTACGAAAAAAAAGTTGGTGACCAGACGGCTGAGGCTCAGGAAGTTTCTTGGGAGGTTGTCAGCGCAAACTTCTGGGAGAAGAGGGAATGGTGGTGGTTCCGAGGTTCAGGAAGCCACTAAGAAAAAAAAGTGGCAAAGAAGAAGAGTTCTTTGAAAAGATGTGAGCAGACAATAGATAAGTATAAGAAGGCAAGCAAGAAGCATAAAAGGCAGTAGCGAAGGCAAAAAGTGAAGCACACAAGAACCTGTATGACAGTCTAGAGGGAGAAGAGGGACAGAGATAGGATAGGATAGCTACCAAAGGAAGAAACAGTCACAGGACGTCTACCAAGCAAAACTAGTGAAAGATACCAATGGAAATGTGCTGACTGATAATCAACTTTTAAAGAACAGATGGAAGGAGTACTACCAACAACTAATGAATATAGAAAGCCCAAGGACTGAGAGAGTGATAGCAGCAAAGGAGGTGAGAGAGGTGGAGGAGGTGAGCTTAACAGAAGTGACAGAGGTTATAAAACAGATGAAAAGAGGCAAATCAGTTGGACCAGATGACATCTCAGTGGTGGCCTGGAAAGTGTGTAGCAGAAGTGGAATCGAATGGCTATCAGCAGTCTTTGGTAGAATTATGGAGACAGAAAAGATGCCAGACGAGTTGAGAGAGAGTTATTTTATTCTCATATTCTAGATTAAAGGTGACATGTAGAACTATGGTAATTACTGTGGAATCAAGCTCACGTCGCCCACGTTGGAAATATGGGAAAGAGTGATTGAGATGAGGCTACGAAGAAGAGTGCAGGTGTCAGATCAGCAGTTTGGGTTTATGCCGGGGCGCAGAACCACCTATGCCATTTTTGCTTTGAGACAAATACAGAGGACAGAAGGACCTGTAGAGTGCCTTTATTGATCTGGAAAAGACTTATGACAGGATACCGAGGCAGAAGGCCTGCAACTGTCTGAGGCTGAAGGAAGTGGAGGAAAAACATATCCGGCTCATAAAGGATGTGCATGAGAGGAGTATGACGAGAGAAGATGCGCCGCAGGTGAACTGAGGATTTTGAGGTTATAGTTGGTTTACATTAGGGTTCGGCATTTTTATTTGCTATCATCATGGATTGTATGACAAGGGAGATACAGAGAGAGGCACCATGGGATATGTTTACGGATGATGTGGTTGTTAATGCAGAGAAGAGAGAGGAGGAAGAGGAAAGGTTGGAGTGGTGGCGGGAAGTGATGGAGGATAGAGGCATGACAGTCAGCAGAGAGAAGACGCAAACGCGGAAGAGCAGCGATGCTTAGAGGAGTAGAAGACTTCAAGTATTTGAGGTCAACGGTGCGGGCAGATGGAGGGTCAGAAAAGGAGATAGCTAAAAGAATACAGGTAGAATGGGGAACGTGGAAAAAGATCACAGAACTGTTGTGTGACAGAAGAGTACCGGAGAAAGTGAAAAGGAGAATGTACAAGACCATGGTGAGACCTGCGATGATATATGGGATGGAAGCAGTGGCGGTTAATAGGAAGCAGGAGAAGAAGATGCAAGAAGCAGAGACAAAGATGCTGAGATGGTCTCTTGGATTGACTTGGTTGAGGTGGTTGGGGCACGTCATGCGGAGAGAGGAGAGCTACGAGGGAACAGAGTGAAGAAGGAGGTGGTTGGGCAAAGAAGGAGGGGAAGGAGTGTGAAGGAGGAGCAATATGGAGGAAGAAAATCACACAAACGACACCCGTGAGTGGAAGAGAAAGAGAAAGAGAAAGAGAAAGAGAAAGAGAAAGAGAAAGAGAAAGAGAAAGAGAAAGAGAAAGAGAAAGAGAAAGAGAAAGAGAAAGAGAGAGAAGTAGAAAGAGAGAGAGACTGAGAAACAGAGGGAGAGAGACAGACAGACAAAGAGAGAGATGGTGGATGAAAAGTGAAAGGAGAGTAAATGCATGAATACAAACACACGGACCGCTACTGGAGTAATGGAAGCAGAGGAATGGCATACAGAGAAAGAGAGAGACAAATTAAGAAAACAAAAAAAATAAAGAGAAACGCATGAACGTGAAAACATAGGTAATAACAAAACAATGGCAGAAAGAAAAAAATAACAGACGTAGAAGAGAAAGAGAGAGAGAGAAAGAAAGAAAAAAAAGAAAGAGAGAGAGAGAACGGGAGAGAAAATCTTCAGCAGAGCTCCGTAAGCCTACATAACAGTTTCCCCTCCCCTTAATTTCATCCTGAGTTACAGCAGCACAGAGAGCTCTGAGCTTCTATGTTTTTCTTATTCCTTTAACTTCATCTCGAGCGCCTTTGATGGCACCGATACCAAGGTTGACAATCCCTACGATTACAGTAGCAATCACGGACTAATTGCCGCCGTCAACATTGATCTGAGGAAGTCATTAGATGCCTTTTTTGTTGCAGAGTTGAGAACCTCCTCGCCTGACACGTTTTTTATCACTGTTATACTCCAAGTGCATTGGATAGAAGAAAAAAAGAAAGGAAATCAGGCTCTACAGGGTGGGGCGGGGCGAGAGAGCTACAAAGACAATCATATCCATCCTATTATGAAAAAAAATGATTAAGAAATTGAAAGAACATAAAAAGGCTTCCTCTCGACTTTGGAAAACCGAGTTGAAGACGAAATGAAGTCTAGCGTCTTGGGTCTCCATAGAGAGAGGATCTTTGAAGGAGAAGCGAACGGTTTTAATTCTCCGGGAGAGAGTTAGAAGAAATGGAAGAGGAGGAGGAGAAGAGGGAGGAAGAGGAAGAGGAGGTGGGGGAGGAAAGGTGAAGAAGGAGGAGGAGGGGGAGGAAGGAGAGGAGAAGGTGGAGAAGGAGTACCAGAGAAGGGAGGAGGGGAAGGATGATTAGGAGGAGAAGGAAAGGGAGGGGGAGGAGGAGAAGAGGGAAGAGGAACCAAAGAAGGGAGGGGGAGGGGGGGTGGTAGAGGAGGAGGAGTAAAATGAGTAGAAATAGAGGGGAGGAGGAAAATAAGAAATAAGGAAAGGGGGAGGAGGAAGAAGAAGAAGAAGAGAAGAAGGGGGAAAAGAATGAAGAGGAGGAGAGGGGGGAGAAGAAGGAGGAAGGGGAGAGGCAAATCTTATCACTGGGCTTCTCAAGATAATCCTAATTCCTTCCTCCAGGACAAGAATGGAATCGCGACCTCGTGGCGACCACGTGGGAGAATGTCTATTTTCCCACTTCGTTATTCGCCATTTTGGCTTTTCCATCTTAGACGTCTGTGGCATATTTGACTTTCTCTCTCTCTCTCTCTCTCTCTCTCTCTCTCTCTCTCTCTCTCTCTCTCTCTCTCTCTCTCTCTCTCTCTCTCTCTCTCTCTCTCTCTCTCTCTCTCTCTCTCTCTCTCTTCTCTCTCTCTCTCTCTCTCTCTCTCTCTTCTCTCTCTCTCTCTCTCTTTCTCTCTTTCTCTCTTTTTTTCTCTCTCTCTCCCTCTCTCTCCCTCTCTCTCTCTCTCTGCCTCTTCTCCATTTGTCAACTCTCCACCCATTATTCTCTATTTCCGTCTGACTTTGTCTCTCTGTCCTCCGTATATCTCTCTTTTTGTCTGACTTTCTCTGTTTCTATTGTCCGGTTGTCAGTGGAAAAGTTTACTTGATATCACTCTGATTACCACCATAACTTTCCGTTCAATCACGAAAACCTCTGCATTCTCCAATCGACGAATCACACGTCCGGATGCGTGCGCGCGACAGAAGTTTTCATCGGAATGCGCCGAACAAATGGTCATTTCTAGCCGTGGCCTCTCTTCTTTCTCTTTTTATTTCTTCTCTCTTCTCTCTATTCCTTTCTCTCTTATTTCCTCTTTCTGTTCTCTTCTCTCTTGTCTCTTCTCTCTTCTCTCTCCTCTATTCTCTCTTTTCTCTCCTCTCTCCTCTCTTCTCTCTTCTCTCTTCTCTCTTCTCTCTTTTCTCTTTTCTCTTTTCTCTTTTCTCTTCTCTCTTGTCTCTTGTCTCTTGTCTCTCTCCTCTATTCTCTCCTTTCTCTCCTCTCTTCTCTCTTCTCTCTTCTCTCTTCTCTCTTGTCTCTTGTCTCTTCTCTCTTGTCTCTTGTCTCTTCTCTCTTTTCTCTCCTCTCTTCCCTCTTCTCTCTCTCTCCTCTTTCTCTCTGTCTTCTCTCTTCACTCTCTTCTCTTCCCTCTTCTCTCTTCTCTCTCCTCTCTCCTCTCTCCTCTCTCTCTACTCTCTTCTCTCTTCCCTCTTCTTTCTCTCTCTCTCTTCTCTCTTCCCTCTTTTCTCTTCTCTCTTCCCTCTTCTCTCTTCTCTCTTCTCATTTCACTCTCCTCTCTGTTCTCTTCTGTCTCCCCTCTTCCCTTTTCTCTCTTCTCGTTTTACTCTCTTCTCTCTTAACTCCTCCCTCTTCTCTCTTCTCTCTTTTCTCTTCTCTCTTCTCTTTCCTATTTTCTTTCTTCCCTCTTCTCTCTTCTCTCTTCTTTCCCTCTTTCTTCGCACCTCACTCACCTTTCTTCTCTCTTCTGTCTTCCCTCTTATATCTATTTTCTCTCTCCATCTTCCTCTCTTCTCTCTCCCTTCTTCTCCTTCCCTCTTCCTTCTTCTCCCTCCCTCTCTCTCCCTCCTTCTCCCTCTCTCTCCCTCCTTCTCCCTCCCTCTACTTCCCTTTCCCTCTCTCTCCCTCCCTCTCCTTCCCTCTCCTCCCTCTCCCTCTCCCTCTCCCCCTCCTCCTCTTCCCTCCCCTCATCCCCCTCCCTTCTCCCATGCCTCTCTTTTTCCCTCTCCTTCCTCTCCCTCCCCTTTCCCTCCCTTTCCCCACCCTCCCCCTTTCCCTCCCTCTCCCCTCTCCCTCCCTTTCCCTTCCTCTCCTCCTTCCTTCTCTCTGCCTCTCTTTCCCTCTCCCTCCCCTCTTCTCCCCTTTCTCCCTCCCTTTCCCTCCCTCTCCCTCCCTCTCCCTCTCTCTCCCTCCCTCTTCTACTCTCCCTCTCCCTCCCTGCCTCTCTTTCCCTCTCCTTCCCTCTCCCCCCCTTTCCCTCCCTTTCCTCACCTCCCCCCCCCTTTCCCTCCCTCTCCCCCTCTCCCTCCCTTTCCCTTCCTCTCCCTCCTTCTCCCTGCCTCTCTTTCCCTCTTCCCTCTCCCTCCCTCTTCTTCCCTCTTCCTCCCTTTCCCTCCCTCTCCCCCTCTCCCTCCCTTTCCCTCCCTCTCCTCCTTTCCCTCTCCCCTCTTCCTCCGTCTCCTCCCTTTCCCTCCCTCTCCTCCATTCCTCCCTCTTCCTCCGTCTCCCTCCCTTTCCCTCCCTCTCTCTCTCTCTCTCCCTCCCTTTCCCTCCCTCTCCCTCTCTCTCCCTCCCTCTCCTCCTCCCTCCCTCTTCCTCCGTCTCCTCCTTTCCCTCCCTCTCCCCCTCTCCCTCCCTTTCCCTCCCTCTCTCCCTCCCTCCCTCTTCCTCCCTCTCCCTCCCTCTCCCTCCCTCCCTCCCCCTCTCCCTCCCTTTCCCTCCCTCTCCCTCCCTTTCCCTCCCTCTCCTCCATTCCCTCCCTCTTCCTCCGTCTCCCTCCCTTTCCCTCCCTCCCTTTCCCTCCCTCTCCTCCTTTCCCTCCCTCTTCCTCCGTCTCCCTCCCTTTCCCTCCCTCTCCCCCTCTCCCTCCCTTTCCCTCCCTCTCCTCTTTTCCCTCCTCTCCCTCCATTCCCTCCCTCTTCCTCCGTCTCCCTCCCTTTCCCTCCCTCTCCCCCTCTCCTCCCTCCCTCCCTCTCTCTCTCTCTCTCTCATTCCCTCCCTCTTCCTCCGTCTCCCTCCCTTTCCCTCCCTCTCCCCCTCTCCCTCCCTTTCCCTCCCTCTTTCTCTACACTCCCTTTCCCTCCCCCCTCTCGCAATTCACTCCACTCTTCCTCCCTCTCCCTCCCTCTCTCCCTCCCTCTCCCTCCCCCTCTCCTCCCTTTCCCTCTCCCTCTCCCTTTCCCTCCCTCTTCCTCTCTCCCTCCTTTTCCCTCCTCTCCCCCTCTCCCTCCCTTTCCCTCCCTCTCCTCCTTTCCCTCCCTCTTCCTCCGTCTCCCTCCCTTTCCCTCCCTCTCCCCCCTCTCCCTCCTTTCCCTCCCTCTCTTCCCTTTCCCTCCCTCTTCCTCCTTCTCCCTCCTTTCCCTCCCTCTCCCTCCCCTCTCCCCCTCCCTTTCCCTCCCTCTCCCCCTCTCTCCCTCCCTCCCTCCCCCTCTCCCTCCCTTTCCCTCCCTCTTCCTCCGTCTCCCTCCCTTTCCCTCCCTCTCCCCCTCTCCCTCCCTTTCCCTCCCTCTCCTCCTTTCCCTCCCTCTTCCTCCGTCTCCCTGCTCCTTTTCCCTCCCTCTCCCCCCCCCTCCCTCCCTCCCTCCCTCCTCCTTCCCTCCCTCTTCCTCCGTCTCCCTCCCCCTTTCCCTCCCTCCTCCCCCTCTCTCCCTCCCTTTCCCTACCCTCTCTCCCCCTCTCCCTCCCTCTTCCTCCGTCTCCCTCCCTTTCCCTCCCTCTCTCTCTCTATCCCCTCATGCAAGGGCACCCATGAATGCAGGTAGCAGTTCAAAACAGGTTGTTTGGTCCTCTGTTTTATGGTATTTCTATGACCAGTTTCTCTCTTTCTCTTTATTTATGCAGGTTATGTCTTTGTCTATGTCTTTGTCTATGTCTTTGTCTATGTCTTTGTCTATGTCTTTTGTTACTCGCTGTGTTTTGTAATGACCTGTCTCGCCATCGTCTCTCTATCTTTTATATCTCTGTGAATCTCTCTCTCTCTGTATCTCTGTCTCTGTCTCTCTCTCTCTCTCTCTCTCTCTCTCTCTCTCTCTCTCTCTCTCTCTCTCTCTCTCTCTCTCTCTCTCTCTCTCTCTCTCTCACACTCTCTCTCTCTCTCTCTCTCTCTCTCTCTCTCTCTCTCTCTCTCTCTCTCTCTCTCTCTCTTTCTCTCTTTCTCTCTTTTTTTCTCTCTCTCTCCCTCTCTCTCCCTCTCTCTCTCTGCCTCTTCTCCATTTGTCAACTCTCCACCCATTATTCTCTATTTCCGTCTGACTTTGTCTCTCTGTCCTCCGTATATCTCTCTTTTTGTCTGACTTTCTCTGTTTCTATTGTCCGGTTGTCAGTGGAAAAGTTTACTTGATATCACTCTGATTACCACCATAACTTTCCGTTCAATCACGAAAACCTCTGCATTCTCCAATCGACGAATCACACGTCCGGATGCGTGCACGCGACACAAGTTTTCATCGGAATGCGCCGAACAAATGGTCATTTCTAGCCGTGGCCTCTCTTCTTTCTCTTTTTATTTCTTCTCTCTTCTCTCTATTCATTTCTCTCTTATTTCCTCTTTCTGTTCTCTTCTCTCTTGTCTCTTCTCTCTTCTCTCTCCTCTATTCTCTCTTTTCTCTCCTCTCTCCTCTCTTCTCTCTTCTCTCTTCTCTCTTCTCTCTTTTCTCTTTTCTCTTTTCTCTCTCTTTTCTCTTCTCTCTCTTCTCTTTCTCTTGTCTCTCTCCTCTATTCTCTCCTTTCTCTCCTCTCTTCTCTCTTCTCTCTTCTCTCTTCTCTCTTCTCTCTTGTCTCTTCTCTCTTGTCTCTTGTCTCTTCTCTCTTTTCTCTCCTCTCTTTTCTCTTCTCTCTTCTCTCTTCTCTGTCTTCTCTCTTCACTCTCTTCTCTTCCCTCTTCCCTCTTCTCTCTTCTCTGTTCTCTCTCCTCTCTACTCTCTTCCCTCTTCTTTCTCTCTCTCTCTCTTCTCTCTTCCCTCTTTTCTCTTCTCTCTTCCCTCTTCTCTCTTCTCTCTTCTCATTTCACTCTCCTCTCTGCTCTCTTCTGTCTCCCCTCTTCCCTTTTCTTTCTTCTCTTTTCTTTCTCTCTCTCTTCTCATTTTACTCTCCTCTCTTCTCTCTTAACTCCTCCCTCTTCTCTCTTCTCTCTTTTCTCTTCTCTATTCTCTTTCCTATTTTCTCTCTTCCCTCTTCTCTCTTCTCTCTTCTTTCCCTCTTTCTTCGCACCTCACTCACCTTTCTTTTCTCTTCTGTCTTCCCTCTTCTATCTATCTTTTCTCTTCATCTTCCTCTCTTCTCTCTCGCTTCTTCTCCTTCCCTCTTCCTTCTTCTCCCTCCCTCTCTCTCCCTCCTTCTCCCTCCTTCTCCCTCTCTCTCCCTCCCTCTACTTCCCTTTCCCTCTCTCTCCCTCCCTCTCCCTCCCTCTCCTCCCTCTCCCTCTCCCTCTCCCCCTCCTCCTCTTCCCTCCCCTCATCCCCCTCCCTTCTCCCATGCCTCTCTTTTTCCCTCTCCTTCCTCTCCCTCCCCTTTCCCTCCCTTTCCCCACCCTCCCCCTTTCCCTCCCTCTCCCCTCTCCCTCCCTTTCCCTTCCTCTCCTTCCTTCTCTCTGCCTCTCTTTCCCTCTCCCTCCCTCTTCCTCCCTCTCCCTCCCTTTCCCTCCCTCTCCCCCTCTCCCTCCCTTTCCCTCCCTATCCCTCCTTCTCCATGCCTCTCTTTCCCTCTCCTTCCCTCTCCTCCCCTTTCCCTCCCTTTCCCCACCTCCCCCCCTTTCCCTCCCTCTCCCCCTCTCCCTCCCTTTCCCTTCCTCTCCCTCCTTCTCCCTGCCTCTCTTTCCCTCTTCTTCCCTCTCCCTCCCTCTTCCTCCGTCTCCCTCCCTTTCCCTCCCTCTCCCCCTCTCCCTCCCTTTCCCTCCCTCTCCTCCTTTCCCTCTCCCCTCTTCCTCCGTCTCCTCCCTTTCCCTCCCTCTCCTCCATTCCTCCCTCTTCCTCCGTCTCCCTCCCTTTCCCTCCCTCTCTCTCTCTCTCTCCCTCCCTTTCCCTCCCTCTCCCTCTCTCTCCCTCCCTCTCCTCCTCCCTCCCTCTTCCTCCGTCTCCTCCTTTCCCTCCCTCTCCCCCTCTCCCTCCCTTTCCCTCCCTCTCTCCCTCCCTCCCTCTTCCTCCCTCTCCCTCCCTCTCCCTCCCTCCCTCCCCCTCTCCCTCCCTTTCCCTCCCTCTCCCTCCCTTTCCCTCCCTCTCCTCCATTCCCTCCCTCTTCCTCCGTCTCCCTCCCTTTCCCTCCCTCCCTTTCCCTCCCTCTCCTCCTTTCCCTCCCTCTTCCTCCGTCTCCCTCCCTTTCCCTCCCTCTCCCCCTCTCCCTCCCTTTCCCTCCCTCTCCTCTTTTCCCTCCTCTCCCTCCATTCCCTCCCTCTTCCTCCGTCTCCCTCCCTTTCCCTCCCTCTCCCCCTCTCCTCCCTCCCTCCCTCTCTCTCTCTCTCTCTCATTCCCTCCCTCTTCCTCCGTCTCCCTCCCTTTCCCTCCCTCTCCCCCTCTCCCTCCCTTTCCCTCCCTCTTTCTCTACACTCCCTTTCCCTCCCCCCTCTCGCAATTCACTCCACTCTTCCTCCCTCTCCCTCCCTCTCTCCCTCCCTCTCCCTCCCCCTCTCCTCCCTTTCCCTCTCCCTCTCCCTTTCCCTCCCTCTTCCTCTCTCCCTCCTTTTCCCTCCTCTCCCCCTCTCCCTCCCTTTCCCTCCCTCTCCTCCTTTCCCTCCCTCTTCCTCCGTCTCCCTCCCTTTCCCTCCCTCTCCCCCCTCTCCCTCCTTTCCCTCCCTCTCTTCCCTTTCCCTCCCTCTTCCTCCTTCTCCCTCCTTTCCCTCCCTCTCCCTCCCCTCTCCCCCTCCCTTTCCCTCCCTCTCCCCCTCTCTCCCTCCCTCCCTCCCCCTCTCCCTCCCTTTCCCTCCCTCTTCCTCCGTCTCCCTCCCTTTCCCTCCCTCTCCCCCTCTCCCTCCCTTTCCCTCCCTCTCCTCCTTTCCCTCCCTCTTCCTCCGTCTCCCTGCTCCTTTTCCCTCCCTCTCCCCCCCCCTCCCTCCCTCCCTCCCTCCTCCTTCCCTCCCTCTTCCTCCGTCTCCCTCCCCCTTTCCCTCCCTCCTCCCCCTCTCTCCCTCCCTTTCCCTACCCTCTCTGCCTCCTTTCCCTCCTCTTCCTCCCGTCTCCCTCCTTCCCTCCCTCCCCCTCCCCCTCTCCCTCCCTCTTCCTCTCCCTCTCCCTCTCCCTCCCTCTTCCTCCCTCTCCCTCTCTCTCCCTCCCTCTCCTCCTCTCCCTCCCTTTCCCTCCCTCTCTCTCTCTATCCCCTCATGCAAGGGCACCCATGAATGCAGGTAGCAGTTCAAAACAGGTTGTTTGGTCCTCTGTTTTATGGTATTTCTATGACCAGTTTCTCTCTTTCTCTTTATTTATGCAGGTTATTTCTTTGTCTATGTCTTTGTCTATGTCTTTTGTTACTCACTGTGTTTTGTAATGACCTGTCTCGCCATCGTCTCTCTATCTTTTATATCTCTGTGAATCTCTCTCTCTCTGTATGTCTGTATCTCTCTCTCTCTCTCTCTCTCTCTCTCTCTCTCTCTCTCTCTCTCTCTCTCTCTCTCTCTCTCTCTCTCTCTCTCTCTCTCTCTCTCTCTCTCTCTCTCTCTCTCTCTCTCTCTCTCTCTCTCTCTCTCTCTCTCTCTCTCCTTTTCAATTTCACAATCTTCTTCTTTCTGCAATCATTCATATATATTTTACATCTAAAATCATCGAAAAATACAAATTCCATCAACTGCATAAAAATAAATATAAAAAAGGCATATGGGTAGAATGGACGCTATGGTAATAATGCAAAAGGAATGTCTGTTTGAGAATCTTGTATATATTGCAGGGCAAGAGCGGGAACAAAGTGGTGTACATTTTGTAGCGAAACATGGGGGGAGGGGAAGAGAAAGGCGGTGAGGGGTAAACAATAGGGGGGAGAGAGAGGGTGGAGGAAGACCCGCAATTATGTCGAAGAGAGGAAGGGAGAGAGAGAGAGAGATTATGTCGTAGAGAGGAAGAGAGAGAGAGAGAAAGGTAGACCTGCAATTGTAAAGGAAGGACGGAAGGAGAAAGGGAGGAGAGAGAGAGAGAAACAGACAGACAGACAAACATAGAGAGAGAGACTGCACCGCATCGACGCATGCTTCCTTTCAAAACATGGCTGCCTTGGAAAGGTCGAGGTGTCATAAACCCTTCTCGTTCGGTTATACAAAATGCAGGACAGAGATATTCGTCTCAAGTCGCAGGCATCTTTCCCTCCCAACGCACCAAGGAGTCTACAACAACGAAGGCTCGGGGAAGGGCTGTCTGCCATGTTCAAGGTACACTAGCTAAACGTCCCGCACCTAGTACCACTGAAGAATGCATCTGAACTGTCTACGTACCAAATTAGATGTGCTGTTCCCTGGAATGCTCCTTTAGAACTAAACAGTGCAAATACCTCAGTGTTCCTTGTAGAATGGAATTTGGACAAACTGAATAATACTGTATCATTTTGCAACACAACAAAATAGTAATAACAGTTAGGAAGGAAGGAAAACAG
>BOPN01001564.1:141874-149374 GCA_017312705.2 Penaeus japonicus
CCGAAGCCAGCAACCTGTGCCTCCAAACCCCCAAAGCTTCATCAACGAGTCCAACGAAAACAGTTTAATAATCACCAATTTACTAGATAAGCCTTTTAATCTGTTTTAGAAGTTATTGAGGCAAAACTTCGGCAAATAAAATAATAATAATATGGTGAACTTGTTATGGGAAATTCGGTAAGCTCGTCTTTGTCTCAGTGACTAAGTAACGAGAGTGTTTGCAATCCGTCTTAACTGAATGTCGGATCGTAATAGATAGGCGGGGGGGGGGGGGGGGTTAGCGGTACTTATTTTCTTTTGAGACTGATTCTGAAAGGAAGCCTCTACGAATTCTAAAACTTTTTCACGATGTGCACATTAACGCACACATTGCATCATTGGCTTTATAGAATGAGCCCCTCCCTTCCCCCTCCCATTGCACATAACCGTATTGCTTACCTTCCAAAGTTTTGGAAAGTAATCACATCCCTCAAAAACAAGGTAATGCGATCGCCAGGACGGAACAAAAGAGAAAAAATGTGGCAAAAACTGTAGTCTCCTTTGCAGCGAACGCCTTTTGTGTATTGTTTTTCTCTCCGGACATACGTCGTGTGATGTGATAAGACGATCATAGACTATTGCGTTTCTCCATGATAATATCCGTATCAATGTTAATATCAATATGACAATTGCTATCAATATAAATATCCATTTTAAAATCAATAGACTAGTGTTTACGTTATAGCTAAAACTATTGAAAAATGTAGGAGAAGTTTGTTTGAAAGTAAATTAATAAAGCAGATGATTCTGATGAAATAGATAGAGATTCTTGTATGCAGATGCATTATTAGATTTCCTGATGCTTCAGCCGAGGATTTAGACACGTCAAAAAATAATTAAGAGAGAGTGTATGTGTGTGTGTGGGTGTGTGTTAGAGAGAGTGAGAGAGAGTGTGTGTGACAAAGAGAGAGTGTGTGTGTGTGGGTGTGGGTGTGTGTTAGAGAGAGTGAGAGAGTGATATAGAGTGTATTAGAGGGAGAGAGAGAGAAAGAGTGTGTGTGTGTTAGAGAGAGTGTGTGTGTGTTAGAGAGAGAAAAAAAAAGTTTCAGTGTAATTTTGTTTGTAATTGTATGTATGTGTCCATACTTGTGCGCGAGTGTATGATACGATAATAATGATGATATTTGTAATATAGATTGATATAATTATAGTTATTAAAATAATTATTACCAGTAATAGCGTCTTTATCCTTATCATTTTTGTTATAATTGATAACCTACATATAATCATAACTATTACTATTGTAACCAGTCATTGCTTTTATCATTATCATTACTCTTTTTATTATTATCATTATTATTATCACCAATTCATCATTATTATTACCCTTTTTATTGTTATCATTATCATTATCACCATCATCTATCAAAATTTTTGTAATTATCAGTATTATTGTTATTGTAATTATCATTGTTATCATTACCATTGATATTTTTATAACTATTATCATTGTTCTAATTATTACGATCACTGTTATTATTCCTCTTGTTATCATAATCACCATTACTATGATGAGTATCACTATTATTATCATAATTATCCTCCTTTTTATCATTATCATCCTCATTATAATTTTCATCTTTATTATCAATATCAATGTTATTACCCATATTGTTATTATCATTATGGTAATTCTTGGTATTATTATCGTTACTGTTATCATCATTATTATCATTGTCGACATCTTTATCGTAATCATCGTTATTACAATTATCATTCTTATTATCACCGATACTATTATCAATACTACTATCACCATTATCATTATCATTTTCATTATCGTTATCATTATTATCATTATCATTATTGTCATCATTATTATCATTATCATTATCATTATTATCATTATCATCATTATCATGTTTATTATTAACATTATCATTATCATGTTTGATATCATTATCATTATTATTATTACTATTATTATCATTATCATTTTTAGAATTAGCATTATCATTTTTATAATGATAATGCGCACTAGAGTCTTACACGGCCTGAGGGTTGAACAACCACACGAATTGGTACTACCACACTGACCCCTCCCCGCCCATTAAATTGACTCACTACCACACTTTGGCTGAGCAGTTTACCAGGCAGCCGAGCGCACGACCACGTTCTGCCTCGCCTCCCGCGCCCTCCAGACACCATCTCCGCTAACCACCGCAATCCATACTTGTCGCACGTCACACTAAGCCTCCTCGTGGTCGTAGTAACCCTGTCACGTCAACGGGCGTCACTCGCGCTGAAGTCATGGATCGTAAGGAGGAATCTCAAAATAATAGGAGTGATCCTGCTAATCGTCTCCTGCAAGTGAGCAACGAACTGATGGCTAAAATTGGAGAATTGGCAAATAGTCTTGAATCTACACAAGGTCAAGATAACAATATACAGAAAGCGCTGGACGCGAACCACCGCGACTACAGGAAAGTAATCGCAGAGAACAAGAAACTAAAGTTCAAAGCAGACGGGGATAGCCGTAGAAATTATCTAAGAATAAACGGCATACCGGAAAGTAATAATGATTCCTGGGAAAAGTGAAAGTGGCCAGCCTGCTTAGGACACATCTTCCCATTGGGCCCGAGTTTGAGAGACTCCTCCCTACTGGCAGCCGGCATGGTCAATCGCGGGACTTGTTGTCGCGCACAGGGACAGGAGGAAATTCTTAGCCGCGAGATCATCGGTGCACATCAACGAAGATCTCTGCCCTAACACCGGCCGTTCGACGAGCGCAGATGGAGGCTATGAAGGAAGCCAGGAACCACGATAACCGACAGCTTTTTCAGGTACCAAATGCTGGTAATAGAGGGAAGGTTGCCGTCGGTACGTCGTCTGGAACGCCGTCCTCGCGGCGCCCTGGAAGCACCTCGCTCGCTGGCATCCGGCTTTCGCACGCCCCGCCTTCAATGCGCCTGCCGGCATCGCCAGCCTTCCTCGGGACACAGACGCCTCCACGGGAAACTGTGGCGACTTCCAGGGCGTCTGGATCCCTCCGTGGCAGTACTGCTGTTGCTCCTGAAGCCGTTGCTGGATGTCCTGTTCCTGACGCCGTTGCCGATTGTTCTCCTGTTGATAGATTTTCTGCTCGTCCTGACGCCATTGCTCATTGCGGCCCTGGTGCTTTCTGGTGCCACCGGTGGACAAGCTCCTCCTGACGCCGTTGCTGGTCTTGCTGCGGGACCGGCCGACCTTCGTGCCTCCGTTGCTGACGGCGCTGATATCCCGGCGTCACTGTTATGGTCTCCTGAACCTGCTGATGATCCTGACACCGGCGTTGCTAATATCGTTATAGGTGCTACTGATGGTCCAAATTGCATTGCAGATGGAGCCACTGGTGGCTCCATCTGATGGCGTCCACTGATGGCGTTGCTAATAGGACATATGATGCTCCCGTTGGTTCAGCTGTTCCTGTTGTCGTTGTTGGTGATTCTATCGCTGCTGCCGATTTACCTACTGACAGCGATCTGACAAGTAGCTCCATGATGGCTCTACGCAGCAGTAGAGGTTCTGCCAGGAATGCTAGACAGGCCAAGGACAAACCCATTTTTCCGTACGAGAAACCGAAGCATAATGTCAGCAGGTGAATCGAAACTTTTATAGGCGTAAGTAATATTTTCTCAGTTGTACAGTGATCAAATAATCGTTCCACTTATTTACCATTTGATTACCTATCTCACGAAGACCTAATTGGCATCCGTAACACGAACTCCTCTGACAAATATTAATTAATATGTTTGTAGAGGATCCACTTTGATTATTTCATCGCTAATACAAATGATCAAGGTAGAAATCCAGATCACTTTATCTTGAATTATGTCCAATGATCATTTTCCAGGTATATCACGAATGCAGACTTTCAACACTCCGATTCAGTTCTAACTCATAATAATTCTAACTCATAATAACTCATTCCTCTTCACTTTCATGATTTTTGGGCCAATGTCTGAATCACACTGCCCATGACTTCAACACCATTGGTTTCTGCGAGGCGAAGTTGACAAACGATATCCAACGCTTTCCCGATTTATTTTGTCTGTTATAATGATCGTCTTTTGCTCGATCAGATTCATCGATGTCACGGGATTATTTAGAATCATGTTTTGTGGAGGGAATAATTAACAACCTCTGTACACAAACCTCTACATCCAAGCTTTTTAGAGAGCATTAAAACAACACTAGATGGAATAAAATTAGAATGCAGAATGTGCATTCTCGGTGACTTCAACATTGATTTGCTGAAACTAACAGATGAAGCTCGAGAACTATTTTCAACTCCAAGTTCTATTTCGATTAAATCACAAAACCAACAACAGTTACCCAAACATCAGCCACAATCATGGATCATATTTGGAATAATTACATAAAAACTAACTATCATTGGGATTGTTTATAACACTTTATCAGACCATCTAGAATGGCCACTGTTGAATACAGGAGTTTTAGTGACGAACAGACTGACAAGTTCAAAGAACGCCTAGTCATCATTGACCAGGAACTAGTTCTCTTTGTCAGTGATCTAAATGTTGGTCATAACTTTCTTAAAACAATCTACAGTGCAAGCTTTAGGTAATCTTCCCTGTGATAACTGAAATGTCAAAGTAAAGCATTCGAAAAACAACTCATCACATTAAGAAATAGACTCCAGAATTTTTTTTTCGAAGAATCCACTATGGTATACAATTCTCCAACTTACGGAACCATGTCCTAAGGGTGATTAGAATTGCAAAAGCTACATGCTATACTGAGACATTAGATAGAACTGTCGAAAGCACCAATGAAACGGGAAATCCTGAACAGTCTCTTACACAGAAAGGAACAAAATATGTATCTCACATATATCTTAATATCGTGATCGTTACAGATACTGTTCACATAGCTAATAACTTGAATAGTTTGTGAATAAGGCAAATGTTATGAATAACTCCATTCCACAGTCACCCATTAACTTCAGTCATTATCATAGGAACAGAGTTGAGGACTCAATAACCTTCACTCCAGTAGCAGAGACTGAAGTTGATTCAGCACTTCATTAGTTAAACAGCTCCTCTCCTCGTGATGATGGTGTCCCCATAAAAATAGTCAAGGTCACTTTGCCATTAATTACAACTGTACGTTTAAACTTGATAAACTGCTCCGTTTGTTCTGACATTTTTTTCCGGATAAGTTGAAAGTTACCAAAGTCATTCAACGTTACAAATCAGGAGATTTAGACAATAAAAGCAATTGATATCGTCATGCACTGTAAATGTGTATCCTATTGTGAAATATGTTTTTTCATGTTATATATATATATATATATATATATATATATATATATATATATATATATATATCTTATCATTACAGGCTAGATAAAGAACTAAGTTCAAAAATTCAAATTGTTATTTTCGTTATTCTTGATATCAACATTATCATTATCATTACAATTATTATTGTTATTGTTATTTTCATTTTCTGGTATTATTATCATCACTGTTAATGTCAAGTTGAGTTTTTATTATTATTTTTGTCATCATTATTATTATTGTTATTAGTAGTAGCATTATGATTATTATTAATGATAATATGTTATCATTATTATCATTACTATCATCATCATCATTATTGATATTATCATTGCTATTGTTATTACTATCATCGTTCTTGTTGTTATCATTGTTATTACTACTGCTAGTACTATCATCACTTTTAGAATTATAGTGATTACTATTGTTATTGCTATGACTATTATCATCATCAGTTATTTTCATTATTATTATCACTAGCATTTAATCACTATTATTGTCGTTATCATAATCAATCATTATTTTCTACATATCCATTGCTGTTCTTGTTATGACAAGAGAGGGGAAGAGAAAGAGAGAGAGAGAGAGAGAGAGATTGAGCAAGAAAGAGAAAAGGGAGAGTTTGCTCTATGTCAACAAGACTGAAGGTTATGATCGTGTTGACTACATTGTCGAGAGGGAAGAGGGACAGTGAGAAGAATGAAGAGCGAGGGACGATGAGATGATGGGAAGGACGGATGGGGAAAGGAAAAGAGAGAGAGTGAAAGAATGAAAGAGAGAAAGAAAGAGGAGGAGGAAAGAGAAAGAGAGAGAAAGAAGGAGAGAGCGCGAGAGGGAGTGGCATGGAGGGGGGATGGAGCGAGAGACAGATGAGATAAGCTCACAATATAATCACATAAAATAAAAACAAAAAGGATCTCACGCTTCTTAGAAGTTCTTTAAAGGGAGTTGCATTTACAGACAAAGTTAGTTATGTCATCGTAATTGCATGTTAGGCAAAACTTCTTGATTCTTTGTTTTATGTAAAAGTTAGATAATCTCTAGTACATTTTCTTCATTTTCTCTTCGGGGGCGCGGGGGAGGAGGTAGTGTTGTAATCCTTAAGTAAATTGAAATAAAGATGTGAAGAGAAAGTTAAATTGAAATTTGATTTTCCATCCTTATATTTGAATATATATGGGGAAGGTGTTCTGGTCTAGGGCATTACAATATAGATAGATAGTGCGTACACACAATCACATGCATATATATGTATGTATATATACATATATATATACATATATATATATATATGTGTGTGTGTGTGTGTGTGTGTGTGTGTGTGTCTGTGTGTGTGTGTGTGTGTGTGTGTGTGTGTGTGTGTGTGTGTGTGTGTGTGTGTGTGTGTGTGTGTGTGTGTGTATGTATATATAAGTATGAAGAGAGAAATAGGAAAATAAATATACCAGCAGCTTATCAAGCGCAGTATCAATACTTCACGTGTGCGTGTGTTTCCGCCTGTGTGTGTTGCTTATCTGTTGTTTGAATGTATGTATTTATATGTATTTATTCGTCGATATCATCATCAATTATATTTTCTGATGTACCTTAAAATAACCATTCAAAAGGATCAAGCATCGAGTTCTTAATTGAATGAATAAATAGATAAACTTTTTTTCCCGATGGACAAATAGCCTTTCACTGGCGCCCCGATGTGAATGCCTCGCCCTCTTAATTAGATGATTAACAGCTGATGATTCCTGCAAGGGCGCCGCCGGACTTGATTTCCAAACAAATTATTCAATCTTCTCGAAGCCGGGGTTTTCTTTGGCGAGCGCTACGAGGGGTAACTTTTTTAAATGGCAGGAGGAAATTTGTTTTTTTCTCTTTCTCTCATGCTCTCTTGTTCTCTCTCTTTATCTATCTATCTATCTCTCTCTCTCTCTTTCTCCTCTCTCTCTCTCTATCTATCTATCTATCTATCTATCTATCTCCCTCTCTCTCTCTTTCTCTCACTTTCTCGCTCTCTCTCTCTCTCTCTCTCTCTCTCTCTCTCTCTCTCTCTCTCTCTCTCTCTCTCTCTCTCTCTCTCTCTCTCTCTCTCTCTCTCTCTCTCTCTCTCTCTCTCTCTCTCTCTCTCTCTCTCTCTCATTCTCTCTCTCTCTCTCATTCTTTCTTTCTCTCTCTCTCTCATTCTTTC
>BOPN01001564.1:164374-166874 GCA_017312705.2 Penaeus japonicus
TAGTGATAAAGATAATTATCCACATTAATTTAAGTAAAATACATCCAAGATTCTCTGGATGTGATATGTTTAAATTGATCCTATCTGGGTGTCCTCTGCTCTATTTGAACCAGGGTGGGTGATCCCAAGAGAAGTAGTATTCTGAAAAGATTCCTTGAAAAACATAAGAAAGTATAACGGACAAACGTTTATGAACTACTGGAACAAAATGTGAACATACATGGACGACTTTTCCATTACCAAAAGAAGTGTGTCGGCTTTCTGGTTCTCCACCATCTCTGCATAGCTAATTGCAGGACTCGCATTGATGTAAACAGCCAAAGAGCCACACTACCTCGAGGGGACCACATCCTCTGTGAGCCTTAACTTTGTGGGCGAAGCATGATCCAACAACATATATGACTTGTCCTTCGCCGCCATGAGTCACAGGATTCTGCTTGAGGTTCCTATCCGTAGATGCGTCAGAGACAGGCGTGGTAGTTTATTTAGGAGACTATGACAAACCATTCACAGTAGAGGCACCACCGATGCCATTTTTTTACTAACTAGATGGACATAAAGTGAACTTAAAGGAACTGATTTTTCTTAATGTTGCAGTAGACTTTAATTCGCCACACACATTTCCATGCACGTCCGTCTTTCTACTTGGCGACCTTGGTCCAGTTCATGAATCTGTGACGTGTCATATGACAGACCCTTCTCATCGACCGCGTAAGCGCATTGGAGTTATCATCCCAATGACTGGCACCAGTTCTTCGGAAATGTTGCACAACAGACCAAGGATAGACCAGGCAGGGTATTTCAGGGAATTATTGGCTCACTGTTTTCCCTTTAAAGTGCACATCATCAGATCACATGACGCTGCAGCTTTACCAGGTCTTAGAAGTAACGATTTATGTCTACATATGATTTCTTCCACGTAAATGTGTATTGTGCTTAACTTCAGTGTAGTTGAGTGTGATACACCTAAATTGATGGTGCCTAGAAGTACAATGCATAAATGGAGTGTGTCTAAATGCACTTGGGTATATCGTCCTGAAATAGACACTCATAGTGTACAATTTTTAAACAGATCCATTTTCCATTTTCTACCATGGAATGCACTGGCTATAAATTCTTCCATTAGATCCTAAATCTGTATACAGATCCGGTTCATCACCGAGATCTAATCGAATGGTCATCCCACCCATAAGGTTTCATCACAATCCGTCTTAACTCTTCACATTGTAATACTGATGAACTAGTGAATCAGAGAATCAACTAATCAGTTGAAAAACGCTTCAAGCAACACAACAGTTTCCCTTAATTTCTAAATTATTCTTATCTCGTTCCTTGTGGAAATTACCTTTTCTTGGACAGATCCTAGGATACTACGGTTCGGAGCCATTCTTTGGTGTTTTACTATATTGCGGGACAACTAAAAATGCTTTTCTCATATTTGTTTACGAAAGTAAATGATAATTAAAACCAACTAGCCCCGATGATTAAACCATGAGGGGAAGGGGAAGGCAGCCTGTGCTTGCAGCTGCAAGTGCCACAGTAGAAAGGAGCTGTGATGACACAAGAAGAAACTGCAGCCGCTGCACATAGTCTGTGTCAACTTCCATCTCCCATTTTGCCTGAACATCTTGCACCTCCGGCAATTTTGACCTAAGGTTGGTCTCGGTAGAGACCGTGGATGGATGCCCTTGACATTTCTTTCCTGCTGGTGCCTCTCTTTACCCCCAGTCTGTTCTTAACCTTCCGTGATCTGCCCCAGATATGCATATAATCTACTTCCACCCACCTTAGTCTACCCTATATATTAATCTTCCCTAGATTACCAACAAACACAACACAAAGGTTTTCATCGCAATCCGTTTGTAGTTTTTACCATAATTCTTTTGACAAATTAATTAATAAATTACCCATCGACGCCGTGGTACATATGTTCATGCACTCCGAGCCTGGGCTCGACGCCGGCTGCGCGTGTACAAACGCTCCCACATGCAGCCGCAAGTGTGCGACTGCATGTCGAGTGCCTCTACATACTCCTTGACGGACGCTGGTTTTCCTGGATCCCCCTGCGACGGCCGGACGACCGGTGGGTGGTCCGATGCGTTTCCTTGTGGATCACTTCATCCTATGTCCTTACCTGACTATCGTTCCTCTTAATCTCCTTCAATGTTTTCTTTCTTCCGCCGCTCATGTTACTTTCCTCGTCGAAGGAAACAGCCCTCACTCATCAGCCAAGACTCCTGCGACCGCCTCCCACTCCGTGCCGCTGGCGACGCTATTCCCCACCCAGAGGTCTTCACGCCCCGCCTTCCTCCAGCTACCGTTTCTTGGGTCTATCTTCTGGCGAGGACGTCGCCGATGAGCCGTTTGTGCAGCGGAGACGAAGTGACATGGCCTCGCCGGCGGATGGAAGCGATTAGCAGACCCAGAGATTCACTCCGACGCGATTGGAGATTCACTCCTTCAGAATGTGTTTGTTGTAGATGTGGATGCTCACGGTAGC
>BOPN01001564.1:194374-196874 GCA_017312705.2 Penaeus japonicus
TTGCTCCGCAAATATATTCCTCAACTGCCTCGATGATTATTTCATATCTTTTGAATTATCATGAATAAGGTCATTCAAGATTAAGGGAAGTTGCTTCTTGCAAAAGCACGTGATCAGTATTGAAACTCCTTGATGAGTCTTTATTTTTTTCAAATGATTCACTTGGGTCACGTATGTGAAGGTGATGTTATATCACCGTTACCATTGCATATATCATGATCATCATTATCTTAAATCATTGAAAATGATAGTAGTAATGATAATGACCAAAGTAACATAGCTAAAACAAGAAATACTGCTAAGAAAAAAACAGTATTAAAATAGTTGAAGTGTTATTCAGCCCATAGGAATGCGGGTAGGAGGCGTCTAATGGAAATCAAATATTGAAAGACAGTGAGTGACAGAGGTAGAATCAAATGAATTATATTCTCTCTCTCTCTCTCTCTCTCTCTCTCTCTCTCTCTCTCTCTCTCTCTCTCTCTCTCTCTCTCTCTCTCTCTCTCTCTCTCTCTCAATATCATTGTTGCCATTACTTTTGATGTTATTAATGTTATCTTTACCATTGGTATTATCACTATTTTTTTTTTTTTTTTGATACCATCATTATTTTGTCACTAATATCATTACGTCATCATCATCATTATCATTGCTATCAATATCACAATCATTATTATCACTCTTGCTATAATCATTGTTGTAAAGATTATAGTCAACGTTATTATAACCCCTATCTTTATCATTATCATCATCGTCATCATCACATAACCAGCATTGCTACTTTTTTATCATGATGATTATAATAACTGTATTGTTATTATCGTTGTTATCCTCATTGTTATTGTTATAATTGTTATGATTATTACTATCATCATTGTCATCATCATTATTATGAACCTTATTATCATAGCTTTCATTATTATTGTTGCTGTTCTTTTCATTGTTATTCATTATCAATATTATCATTTTCATTACATAATAAATGTGATAATGATAATATCATCAATGATAACAACAGAAATCATTAGTATCATTATTATTACTATCATCATCATTATCATCTTACTTATCACCTTGATTATTATCATTGGTATCATTATCAGTATTATTAGCTTTTGCATTGTTGTTACCAGCATCCTTATAATTATCCTTAATATCATCATTATTATCATTATCATCATCATTAGTATTTTCATCATTATTGTTGTTTTATCATCCTCATCATTTTTTTATCATTATTGTCATCACGATCATCGCTATCATTATTACTGTTACCATCATTATCACCAGCAATGTCACTATCATCATCCTCATCATCATCATTATCACCAGCAATGTCACTATCATCATCCTCATCATCATCACAGTGCAAACGGTAGCAACAATCCTAGCGATACCGCTGATAAAAAGCGAAGCTGCGTTAACACGCACGAGCAGTTCCACAGCTGGAGATCCGAGACGCCCGCGGCGAGACTGTCCGGGAAAAGTTCTACCAAGTCGGCTCGGCGATTGACCTGACCTGCAGCGGCTCCTTGGTGACCCGGGATCGCTTGGTGTGGCTCAGGGAGGACGGGTCAGCGGTGGTCAGCAAGCTCCATGGTGGAATGAGGTAAGTTTGGGGGTAGGGGTGGGTAGGGGGGGTAGGGGAATGATAGAGGGCGTGGTTATGTGTGAGTTGGGGTGGTGTAGTATGGGTGTTTATGTGTCTGTGTGTTTGTGAGTTTATGTGTGGATAGGAGATGGAACAATGGACTGAGGTTGGGTTCTACTTGAAGATAGGGGTTGGGGGTGGGGATTGGTTAAGGGGGGGGGGGTAGAGGGACTGGAGGTGGAAAAGTTAATGAAGGGAAATAGGAGGGATTATAAGTTCAAGATATTTAAATGTAGCGTTTTCTTTTATATAAAGATATTGGTGCGGGTGTCATGTGTGTGTGATGACTATGTTTCTGTGTATTAGTTGGTAAGGCATTTTATGCAGTATACATGCCCTAGTTGTACTTGATCATATACACATTTTTTCAATGAATGTGTTTACTTACACATGAATCAATAGAACACTTATGTACACGATTATTGTTTAGCCATTTAGCCATTTAAATAAAATCCCAAAACATTCTCTCTCTCTCTCTCTCTCTCTCTCTCTCTCTCTCTCTCTCTCTCTCTCTCTCTCTCTCTCTCTCTCTCTCTCTCTCTCTCTCTCTCTCTCTCCTTCCCTCTCTCCCTCGCTCCCTCTCTTCCTCCCTTCATCCCTCGCTCCCTCCAACCCTCCCTCTTTCTAAGCCTACCTCCTTCCTTATCTCTCTCTCCCACCTCCAAACACATATACACACCTCACCCCATTTTCCTCCCCCTCCTTCCCCCAGCGTGGAGGCCACTCCAGGACCCGAGGGAGAGCAGATGTCTCGCCTCAGGGTAGAGGAAGCCACGACGTCACACTCCGGAAACTACACCTGCTCCTCCACGCACGCTCGCCCGGCTGTGCTTCGCGTGCACGTCCTCGATG
>BOPN01001564.1:219374-226874 GCA_017312705.2 Penaeus japonicus
TCCCATTAATTATTTTATTAATGAAAACACATGCATCATAACTGCATTTGGCTTGAACTTTTATCCACTTTAATTTTAAAATATGTGTGATGATGTAATCGAACTTACTAACATTACCCAATGCAACTCTTGCAGCAAAGTTTTATAGTCTTTGTGCTTTCTGCATTAGGGTTTTGTTAGTTGAGCCCCAAACATTTAAGCAGTAATCAATGATGCCCAGAGCTATAGTTTGTACAACCGTAATTCTTGTTTCTGATTTTTATATGATTTATATGATTATCTGATTTTTATATGATTAAGATATATTAATGTTCTCCTATGTATGTTATCAACATGGGCTTCAAATGTCATATATCTGTCTAAGTGTACTCTTAGATTTTTAACTGAAGTGCTTGGTTTAATTTGGCAGCCTTCGAAATCTTTGGTTGTGTCTATGGGAATTTTAGCTAAATTTTTCCGACTACCTATAAAGATACATTGTGTTTTTTGTGGATCTATTTTAAGGCCATTGATGTCAAAACATCTTTTTGCTTGAATACCAATGGATTTAAGTTGTTTGCAGAGTCTCTATGGAGAAATTGAGAATCATCGGGGTATTGTATTACATGGCAGTTATGGACTATGGTTGGTATATCATCAATGAAAATTGTGAATAGGATCGGGCCTAATGTAGATCCTTGTGGAACGCCGAAATAGACCGGTTGTTGTGATGATGTATTCTCATTAATTTTTACCGGTTGGGTTCTTCTACTTAGATAGCTATCAAACCAATGGGTAGCAATTCTATGGTTTCTTAATTTATGAAGACATTTGTGGTTGGCACTGTCAAAAGCTTTAGAAAGATCGCACAAAGTGAGCAAGTTTACATTATTGTTGTCCATGTTGTTATAAATTTGGTCACTAATCTGTAACGACGCTGTTTCAGTGGATAACTTATTTCTAAAGCCATGTTGAGTTTTGGATAATAGATTATTGGTCTCCAGGAAATTCATCAAATGATTTGCTACTGCTTTTCAAGAACCATAGATAGTACTGGGAGTATTGTGATAGGGCGGTAGTTATTCATGTCGTCTATATCCCCAGACTTGAAAATTGGTGTTACAATTCCATGTTTTCAAAGCGACGGAAAAAAAACACCAGTAACCAGAGGTGTTAATGATGATCATTATATAAAATGCGATTACGGGTAGATTATCCTTAACTCAAAGCAATACTGTCTGCTCCCACCGCATTTGTTTCGCGGAGTTGTTTTATTACAGTTTTTACATCTACTGGTTGTCTGAAAACATCATTATGAGCCTTGCCCGATCTGTGTTTTGATGTAATGTGGAGGCAAATGTTTGTTCATATGTTAGTTTTCCAATTTGTGCAAAGAAGTTATTAAAATGGTCGGTGTTATGTGTAGAGTTTGTTTAGTTATCTGTGTTTATTGGTATGCAATAATGTTTTAAATAATTTCCATATTTTAACCAGAGTTGTTTTACGGTTCAGCGAATTTATTTCTGAAATAATTAGTCATCTCGATTGAATCAATGATTAAACATTTTTCTTTTTCACTTTAAAAATTGCTTGAAGGGCGGACTCAAATCTGTTTCCTTTGAGCGCTTGTTAGGCATTATCTCTACCGGAAATGGCTCTCTTGATGTCATAAGTCCATAAAGTAGGGGGACGTCTGACGGTTCTTGTCACATAGGGAGCAGAGGCATCGATGCTACTTTTTATCACTTCCGTAAGGATGGTTACCTGGGTATCTACATTGTCTGTCGATAAAATTTCTACTAAAATTTGTTTTTTAGATATGATTAGCTCGTATAATGACTGAGGGGCATAGTGATTAGAGTTACGAAAAAAATTGCAACCGGTGGTCACTTTGATTTTTTTATATTTAACGTCGCCATCAGCAACATGACATGGAGTGACGTCTGTATGAACAATATCTATTTTATTCGTTATTATTACATCTAATATAGACGGGCATTTCTGTGATCCTTGTAGGTTTATTGATTGATTGTTCTAATTTATTTTGCTTGATTATATTAACTAACTTATCATATAGTTTCCTTAAATCATCATTTAAGTCACCTAAGATAAAAAGTGGTTTCTTTTTTAAGGACATTTCTCTAAAGACCTGGGGATGCCTATAGACGGCGCCAATAATGAAGGAAGGAAGCATGTTGCTTTGTACGGTAACCCAGATATCTTCTACGGCAGTATTATTAACTGTTGTAGTTGATATCATATATGACTTAGGGGTATCCCTTACAAATATGCATTATCCTCCTCCTCGCCCTGCATCACATCGATAAACTTGATAATTTGGAATTTTGATAAAGTTACTTATGCCAGAGCCATGTTTCACTAACAAAGAGTATGTCTACATTTCTCTCCTTTACTAACAATACAATTTCTTTAAAGTGACCGAGGAGAGATTGTGCGTTTATATGTTCTATTTTTAAGGTGTTTACCGGCCGCGCTGACGGTGTTGCGCGGTCAAACATTCCGATGGTTTTTGTACTTGTTTTTGTTTGGGAACATTTTGACAGTGCCGGGGAATGCATCTGCTTATGAATAGTTCGGGCTTTGTCTTTGCCCTGTTTGCCTTTGACTGTTACTGTGAAACGTGTATAGTATTTATGTCATTTTTGTCATGTGAGCTTTTACATTAGATATATTTTCAAACTTTTCTGAAAGAAGTTCTTCTGTGCCCTCTTCATTTGTGTCGGCGTGGCAACTGGTGATATAGAGACAGAGTGTTTCGGGACGATCTGGTCCCTTCAACGGTTTGGGTGTTTGGCATTCCTCTCTTGCTTTTCTTTTCTATTTTCTTGAAAGGACAGTGACACAATCCTCTTCATCGACATCAACCCTCTTCATCTGTCTGCTTACTAGTTTCTTGCGTAGTTTTTGTGATCTCTGCATAATTATTGATGTCCTGGTGGCACTACTGGAACCGGGGGGGGGGGCGTAGGAAGGGCGGAGGCACCATCACCTGCTGCTGAGCTGTCTTCCCAGTGGAGGTTGGGCTCGAGTGGCAGTGTCTACCTTGTGTTTGTGTTTGCCTTACTTGGGGTTGAGGTAGAGGGCCTTATGATAGGGGGAGGAGAGGCAAAGGGGAGAGTTTGGCAGGTGGTCTGATCGTGGGTGGGAGATGGGGGATCGGATGGGATGTGGTGGGGGGGATTGGATCAGGGGTGAGGGATGCATCCTTTGCGAGTTCACGCTGGTGATGACACATCACACCTTGCCCCATGATTGTCTTGATGGCCGATTGCTGCTCAGAGAACATTCCGATCAGCAGGTCTGTTTTGTTTTCCATCATATTATGATCTGTGTGAGATGGCTCATGATGTTCCTTGGTCTTTGTACTTATGAAAGTATTTCATAAAAGATTTGGAAATACCTGATTTTTTTGGGGGTGGTGACCAGTCTGTGTGTGTGTGGGGGGGGCTGTCCATTGTTGTAGTTGCAAATGTTATGCTTTCATTCTTGAGGCACTGATCAATCATAGTGTTTACGATGATGTTTGTCATCCTTTTAAAATTCCGAGTCGTGTTTCTGGTTTTTCTACGTCGGATGGACTGATAACAATACCATGGGCTTGTTCAATTTCATCCGGCCGATATAGTTTCCTAATCTGTTCACAGATGACCAACCTTGCCCATGACTTTTTTGTTGCAATAAAGCACAGAATTGTGTTTAGTACTATTATGGCACTGCCGGCTTGATACATTGGTTTTCTGTTAACATCATCATACAGAATTTTGCTTTTAATGTTTTCACTATTGACATTGTTAGGGTTGCTTTGGATGCTAGGGTGCCCCTTACCCTGGGCCGGGGGGCAGCCTTTGACCCTGTCTGCCGTGGGGATGCCCATTCTCCTGGGCAGGGAGGCAGTTTTGACCCATGCTATCTGGGGGCCCATCTCCTTGGGCTGAGGTCCCGGTACCCTGGGAGGAGGGCACATTACCCTGGGCCAAAGGTCGCCTTTCACTCTGGGGATAAGAGCCGGGCTAGATGCCCGAGGATGCACCAGGGAGGCCCCCTGGTTCGCCCCCTCGAACCCGGGGGGAGGGGTCAGAGTTCCCTCTGACACTGCGGAACCATGAGATGATATGGATTGCTGAGTTGTGATGCTGCGGCGGAGAGGAGGCAAAAACGCGTCCAATCACCACGGTGGTAGACTCAGAGAGAGTGAGAGAGACATGAAAGTTGTGTATGTATGTGTATGTGTGCTTATTTGTTTATATATATATATATATATATATATATATATATATATATATATATATATATATATATATAATAAAACACTGCCACAAAATGAGTCTTTCCTTTCATTTTGTGGCAGTTTTTTATTATATCTGTTATGTGCACGTTACTGTGTTTGTGTTTTTTGTGATTCATATATATATATATATATATATATATATATATATATATATATATATATATATATGTGTGTGTGTGTGTGTGTGTGTGTGTGTGTGTGTGTGTGTGTGTGTGTGTGTGTGTGTGTGTGTGTGTGTGTGTATATATGTATATATATATATATATATATATATATATATATATATATATATATATATATATATATATATATATATCATCATCATCATCATCAGCCTGTATCAATCCACTGCAGGACGTAGGCCTCTCTCAATCTTTTCCAGTCATTCCGGTCTTGTGTCCTCTGATTCCAGTTTACTCCTGCGAATTTTGCTATTTCATCCCGCCATCTAGTCATTGGTCTTGCCCTGGGTCTCTTTGTGTCGTGTATTACCCATTCTGTTGTTTTCTTTGTCCACCTGTTGTCCTGTCTCCGATATATGTGTCCAGCCCACTGCCACTTTTTCTTCTTGATGCTCTTGAGTATATCCTCTACTTTTGTTTGCTGCCTGATCCATGTGGCCCTTTTCTTGTCTCTTAAGCTAACTCCTAGCATAAGCCTTTCCATTCCTCTTTGGGCGCTTACTAATTTCCTCTCGAGTGCCTTGGTCGTAGTCCATGTCTCTGATCCATATGTCATGACGGGGAGGACACATTGGTCAAAAATCTTTCTCTTTAGGCATAGTGGCAGCCGACTTCGTAATATGTTACTATGTGTACCGAAGGCACTCCAACCTAGCCTGATTCGTTGTTTTATCACGTGATGTACGACCGAATGAGTTGCCCTAGGTATACATACTCGTTCACTACCTCTAGTACCTCGCCCTGTATTTGTATTTGCTTAACTGGGGTTCATCTGTTGAACATGACTTTAGTCTTTTTCATGTTCATTTTAAGGCCAATCTTCAGACTTTCCTTATTTAAATCGCTTATTATTTGTTGTAATTCATCTGCTGACTCGCCGAAAAGAACAATGTCATCTACAAATCTTAGATTGCTTAAGTGCTCATTCCCTATTTTAATCCCTCTCTCCTTCCGATCTAACTTCTTGAATACTCTCTCTGCCAAGCTGTAAACAGCTTCGGTGAGATGGTGTCGCCCTGGCCCAACACCCTTTTTTATTGGTATTTTATTGGTTTCTACGTGGATTTTGATGGTCGCTGTACCATCTCTCTCTATATATATATCATCTAATAATCTGCAGTATATTTCCTCTACTCCTTGTTTACGAATTGCATCCAGTACTGCAGATATCTGTACCGAGTCGAATGCCTTTTCATAATCTACGAATGCCATACACAGGGTTTCCTATATCTGTTTGTTTTCTCCTTTATTTGAGCTAGTGTGTGGATATGGTCTGTAGTTGAGAATCCGCTACAGAACCCTGCCTGTTCCCTGGGTTGTTTTGAATCTAATGTATCGGTGATACGGGCTGTGATGATTTTTGTGAACAGTTTATAGATTACTGAAAGGAGGCCTATAGATCGGTAATTCTTTAAGTCTTTTGTGTCTCCCTTTTGTGTATTAGAATTATTAATGCGTTTTCCCAGGCCTTCGGAATTTTACCGACACATAGACATCTGTTATAAAGACTGGCCAACTTTACTGCCGGTCTCTGCATCTTGAATAAGATCTACACTAATGCCGTCTTCTCCTGGTGTTTTTCCTCTTTTTCATGCTTTTTAGTGCCCTATTTACTTCCTTTACCGTGATTTTTGGAACATCTCCAATTGTTGTGTTTATCTCCGTATGTGGTTGGTCGTTTGAGTGGTATAGGTTGCGATAGAAGTCTTCTATTACTTTGATAATTTCATTTTTATAGTATGTCGCCTCTCCGTTGGGCTTTTATCAAAGAAGACTTGCTTTTCCCTATTCCGAGCCTCTTTGTTGCCTTAAGGCTGGTGCCGGCAAGCAGAGCTTCGTTTATTTTTCGCATGTTGGGACCCTCTCTTTCTGTTCTTGTTTATCAGCCCCAGTCAGCTCTGTTGATTCTATTTTGTCTCTGATTGATGTTATTTTCATGTCTCTACGATGTTTCAGAAGCTTTTTGTCTCTACTGAAAGCTTACTGAAATTTTCCGTCTTTACCGCCCATTTCAAGTGCAACTTCTTTTAATATCTCACTGAATTAGTCATTCATTTGGTCTATGTCAAGATCCTCTTCGAGAGCAGAGTATCTGTTTCGGATTATTGATACTGAATTCCGTCGCCCTATTCTTAAATGTTGATTAGATTAACGAGAGGCTTCTGTATGAGCTTATTTCGTTCCCTTCTTAGCTGTAACTTTACTCTTCTCCTGATCAGTCTATGGTCGCTACCGACATTTACTTTATTGATAACGGTTACGTCTTGTACAATGTCACGCCTATTGGTGATTATGAAGTCAATTTCGTTTTTAATGCTGGATGGTGATTTCCATGTCCATTTCCTCCCGGGTCTCTTTTCGAAGAATGTATTCATAATTTTAAGGGATCGAGCTTCGGCGAATTCTATCAGTCTTTGCCCTCTCTCATTTCTGGTGCCTATTCCATGTTTCCCAACCGATATTTCTCCATCTTCCTTTATTCCTATTTTGGCACAAATCCATAATCACGGTAAAATGGGTTTTTGCTCTATCGGTAGCTGCTTGCACATCTTCATAGAAGCTCTCTATCTCCTCATCACTATGACTGCTGGTAGGAGCGTACACTTGGATAATTTTTAGGCTATATCTGTTGTTTAGTTTCAGTATTACAGAAACCACTCTTTCGCTCACACTGTAGAATTCCCTAACATTCTTTTCAAGTCGCTTGTGAACTAAGAAACCTACTCCTGATTCTTGTTTGCTATCCAAGGGTTTACCTCGCCAATATAATAAGTGCCCATCATTTAGTAATTTCTGCTCTTCACCTAGTCTCCTAACTTCAGAAAGTCCTACAATATCCCATTTAATAAATGAAAGTTCCTCAAGCAGTGTCAAAAGATCAGATTCTGTTCTCAGGGTCCTTACATTGTATGTGCATAAGTTCATCATCTTTAGGTGGCCTGGGTCTAACCGGATATTCTTAGCACCCTCCGCTAGGGAGCCGATCTGACTGCCGCCGTGACCAGGGGCTCCTTCGCTTCCGGGGAATGA